>MU223268.1:1083964-1102506 GCA_018584345.1 Thuja plicata
AATGAACTAAGAATTCTAGAGCTATTTTAACATGATAACAATGCATAAAATAGAGATGATTTACTCTTGAGAAAGGCCTCTATTTATAGAGTTTTTGGAGGAGAGAGAGGGCTTGGATGAGGTGGAGCTCATATGGCATCCACATAGGTGCCACATGAGGGACACATAAGCCATGCAAGAGACCCACTTTTCTCACACGTGTGTGAGCAACTTTGGATGTGATGGGTCAAAGTGTACTTAAAGTACACATGTGAAGGATCTTATAAGGTGTAAGAGGGTGTAAGAGTTTTAGTCCAATGAAACACACTTTTAGAGAGTGTAAAAATGTGTCATCATAGGTGTAAGAAACCTTGTTGGCACCAAATAAGAATTATTTAGAAAAGTTAATTTTTGAAAATTTGATCACACATGTGTGAGCAAATAATTAGGACTAATTGTTGTAGGAATCAAAAAATTAGCTTAATTAACCTTAGTTAATTAATGAATAGGTTTATTTGGTGAGAGTGATGTGAGTTAGGGTAGGATCTAGGATCAAATTAGCTTAATCCAAATTAATTTAGATTAATTGTGGTTTAGTAGAATTTAAGTCATATGGAGGAATAAATAAATTAAAAATTTATTTAAAGGGGATTAATGAGGGATAATGTATTAAATAAGATTTAATACATTAAAAGGGATAGATTTAAATTAAATTTAAATACTAAGGAGAATGAATCATATTTAATTAAATAAATTTAATTAAATAGATAGAGGAATATAACAAATATAATTAATTAAAATTAACTATAATGTTATAGGAATATTAATTAAATTTATATAAGGATGATTTTGGACGTCTACAATTACCCCTAGGGGAATGGCGTTGCTAAATCTATGAATAAAAATCTACTTGAAGCGATCAAACACCTGCTAGAATAGAATCCCCAGGATTGACATCAAAAGTTGAAGTTCACCCTCTGGGCAGATCACATTCGAATCAAGGCTTCCCTGGGAACATCCCCATTCCATCTGGTTTATGGCCAAAACCCTATATTCTCGGTTAACTTACAAATCCCAATTTTACAGTTTATGCAAGAATTTAGCAATAGGGACAAAATCATGGAGGTTCAGCTCCTAAATCTGGTACGAATGGAAGAACAATGTGATGCAGCCCTTGAACATTTCGTGCATCATCAAGCAGTGGTAAAATGATGGTTTGACCGCAGAGCCCAATACAAGGCTTTTCAGATTTTAGACTTGGTCCTGTTGTGGGACAAGCCCTAGGAAAATAAAGGAAAGCATATCAAGTTTCAACAGCTCTAGCTTGGACCATATCTAATCTCAGAAATCTACGGGGCAAATACTTACCACCTTAACACCATAACTAGGGAACCTATCGCATTGCCCGTCAATGGATAGTTTCTCAAACACTACTTTGAATAAGGGTAAGTTTGTCTAAAATTGTACTTTATGTAAAGCCTTCCGCTTGTAAATATTTCTTTCTTGGTGCCTTGTTGGGAGGCACTGTGTCTTGTAAATAGCCTTGTTGGCTGCCCTCTGGGATAGTCCTCTTTTGGTGGTTTTTGTTTTCATTTCTATTTTTCTATTTTTATTTTCGGGTCCCAACGTTTTGTTCTCTCTTGTAAGGATTGTAATGCTTCACATAAACTCTAGTCTCTGGTACGATGTCTATAACATGGTGAACTCAAGAATCTATCTTTAGCATAGTGGAACTAGCCTGGTCTCTGGAGTTGTTTCATAGGTTTGGTGGCACATTTTGAGAAATCTCCATAAGGTTTTATCTCAGGAAGTCTGACAATCAGTGAACAAAAAAATATAAGGAACAAGTAATTGGACACGCTGAGGGTAGATCGATTGTACTGGCTGGTTGACCCAGGTCTAAAACTTTAAAGAATTCTTTCTAGGTCTGGAGTTTTATCCCCTACTCAACATATAAAATAGGTGGAAAGGTGAAAGTAGTACCACCATTAAGATTGGCTAAGCTTAAGCTTAATGGTGAAAGAAGTACCACCCTCCCACCTAGAAATGAATAAAATAACAAGAAAAAGGAAAGCGGGACAAAGCCCCGATCTCTAGGAGAAATGAACAAATCTAATGACTGGTTTAATGTAATTAGTGCCTCTTCTCTACTCCTCTCAGAGGTCATCGGCTTGATCTCCTTGCAAAGCACACACGCCACCACTGATGGAAGACTATGGAATGGATCCCGTGTGGTCAGATTCTCTCACATATGTTGCTCCTTGCTTGTCAGATACTTCGAGTAGTGGCTTGTTCTAGTTTTGCTAACCAGAGATTCTGTAGTTCTCAAATGCACTAAGGCATTTGTCCCAAATAGTCACCATTTTTTATGCCCTGCATCCCCGTCCCTACATTTTGTGTGCAAAATGTTGGGTCCCCCTTTTTATTTTTACTTATGGTTCTTGCCTTGTCTTTCTCCTTTTATTTTATTTCTCTAGGGTTTTCTTCCCCGCGGTCCTGTCTTGTTTTTTTGGTTTCTCATGCCTCCAAGACCCTGGTCTTGGAGTTTTTCATCCTTTGTCAGGAGCCGGATTCCAGACTCCAGGATTCATCACCACAATGTTCTCTTTCCTTAAGGTGATATCGTTGTAGGGAATCCCTGGGCCTAAAGTTCAGAGGTCTGTCTGTCCAGAGTTTGTTGATGAAGAGGTGGATTGCTTTTTAATGTGGGTATAAATAGAAGTTACCTGTCATTTTCACATTTACCATGATTTAAACACTCAAGCAATCAGAGCGATTTCAGAGTGATTTGCAGAGATTTAACGTTAATCTAGTGCTAAATACTTCCATCATTTCTGAGTGATTGTGAGTGGTTTGTGGTGGCTGATTGTGATCATTTGAAGGTTGTAGCTATTATAGAGCTTCCATGGAGACTTCCTCCTCCTCCTTTCTGCGTTCTCAGGTTGGCGCCTCTTTTCCCTTCAGTTTTCCTTCTATCTGGTGTTGTTTCTTTCTATTTTTGGTTGTCTTTGCCTCTTTCTTTTATTTTGGTTGTTTTTGTTTCTTTCTGGTTTTGCCACCCATTGGTGGGTCAGCTCTGCCAGAGGGTTGTTCACCCTCTGTGCAGGTGTAGTTAGCCTATAAATAGTGTAGGAAGCTGTAAATAGTCTTTGTTCACCTGGTTTCTTGTAGATATTTATTCTATGGTGTATATATGTATAATTTTAGTATATATTTGTTGTATATCCCTCCATTCCCCATGTATATATCCCTCAGCTCTAATGTATATCTTATGTGTATCCTTTTGGATAGTTTAGCAAGCTCACCGAGCTTCCTGTCTCACTAGTTTTCTACCTATAAGCTTGTCTCGAGAAAAATACCACCTGTTTGAAACTCGACTCTCAGCCGGTTTCAAACAGGTAGTTTTCTCTCTCCTCTATAAAACTAGCCTGGCCCTCATTTATGTCCCATGCACACATTTAAATCCGTCCAAGTGGCCTTCACTTTTTGCACATTTAGATAGTTGGCTCCATCATCATTGCCATAACTCCTATTTATTACCTACCCACGTGACGCCCACGTGGGTCTGACGGTTTACCTTTTTTCATATCTTCACCAACGGTTACCTCTCTAGCATCCGGGTCTCCTTCCATCACCCATCCCATATCCTTCTTACCAAATGTGATAAAACTCCTAGACCCGGATGGTCAATCAGATTCCTAAGTTCATATGTATGTGCTTTCTAGAGTTTTTAAATGAAACTAACTTTTCAGGGAAAGAAGACATCATGGTGGTAAGATCTCCGAACCCCAGAGTGTTTATTTATTAATGTGTTCTGACGGTCACTTTGCCTTGCAAGTTTTGAGAGTGCACTTCCAAACATGTCTGAAGTATCTGCATCCTCACCACCCGGAAGTCTAGAACTACCTTCCACGGCGGCTACTAAAACGGCTGTTAAATACAAAATAGAGAGGGTTTTGGAGAAGTTTCCCCTAAGCATGAAATTTGTGAAAGACAGTGTTATCATGAGCTCGAAGATTAAGTCTAAAGTTAAACTCATTACCGACACTAGCATCGGGACATGGCCTGAGATGCAGGCCTTAGTGAAAATGATGTACATCCAGCGACGGGCTGGAGCTCAGCTAGCCATCAATGTCAGGGACTCCAGGATTCTTAAGGTGGATTTTTTCCCATGCTCTGTACAATCTCTAAAGCTGATTCTAACAATGGCCACCAATTACAACTCTTCTGTCTGGGTTGTTATGCTCGTAGCCACAGAACCCACCAGGTACCCTACTCCTCTGGTATCCCTCGATCCTGACACCTTCCAGGTGGATCTGGGGATCCCTCAATTTGAAAAACCAACTATGGTTACAAGGTTGGAAGCCTTGGCCCAATTCACACAATTGGAGGAGGCCGCCAAGATATATATGAACAATCACTAGCTCAAGGTCCCGAAGAGGGACCCCAAGAGGATGAAGATAGAGATTCTCAGGTCTGAGTTCAAAGAGAGCATCCAGATGAGAATGATAGAACTGTCCTGAGTCTTTGGGAAACCCTCTACCTGGGAATTTTCTCCATGGATGTATTACTTCCTCCTCAGCATCTCCACTAAGGGAGGGTACTTTGATTGGGCAGCTATAATTTCAAACCACGTCGACTCCCATTTCCTCCAACTAGCTAAGAGGAAGAAATTTTACATGAATTCTTATGTTTTCTAGGCCCTAGCACAATAGAGGCTCCATGCCCATGGGCTACTCATAGATGGCATCCTTAGGCTTGGCCTGGATCAAAAATCGCCATGGGATTACTTCCCACAAGTTCAATGGGAGGCCAGCTTCCCCAGTTTCTATAGAGTAAACAACGCATTTGTTTACTATCACCTGCTCACACCCACCCGGGACGTAGGATACTGCCTATCCACAGAGGTAATGAATTTGGTCTAAAGCTATGAATATTATTACATTCAATTCCAATAGCACACTTATATTAGGGCCACCATCTTCTCTGGGAAACCCTACTTGTTTCCCAAGCACTGTGGGGACAAGATAGTTCTCTTGGAATACTCCAGGCAGATGATGGAGTTGCATGCATTCTTTGCCTTAAAGAAGGTAACCAATATGCTATTCCTAATCACTTGTGGGAACTATTCATATGGTCTGATCACCGCAAAAGAGGTGGATAACGAGATTAAAAGCTACAACCTGAAAGAGTTATACTTAACGCGAAAGAATTTTGATCCGCACGACAAGATTGTAGCGGCACTTCCTTGGGCTTCAGAGCCCCATCACTACTATATGGAGGACTTTTGGGAAGATTTCTAGGATGATGTGGAGGTGCGGAGCTGGCACTACATCAGGATGATGGTAGGCATGATGGAAAGCTTAAAGCTCCAGAGTTTCTCAGAGAACTTCTCAGATGTCAGCCTCATGATCGATCCCTAGTACAAAGTAAAGGGGATCGATACAATGGCCCTCTTACCGGTAAATTGGAATGCCCAGGAAGGGCCAACAATTAAGGACTTCACCTAAGAGGTGGTCGAGCACAACCATGATTACTTCAAGAAGATGTTCCCTGGGAGTGTCCACAGGGTAGCCCAGCTAGTGCCAAAGTTAACTCCGGGGGCTGGGACTTCTTCACAAAGACTGGATAAAGGGAAAGGAATAGATACAACTCCTCCTGTGCAAAAATTTACCATGAAAGAACAAATAAAGCAGTCAGTGGAAGCCTCCCAACAAATGAGGGAGAAATTAATCACACAGCTAGCCACTCTAGTACTCATGGCTGGGCAAATTCGTCCCCCTTCCTCCCCATGATTAGCAGCCTTAATGGTAAAGGCGATGGGGGTAGATCCAGCATAACAAGTAGCACTAAGGGATGTGGGGCCACCCTTAGTTACCCAAAGAAGGAAGAGGCTTAACTAAAGCCTAAGGTAGAGCTAGGGTTGGGTATGCCCCAAACCCCACAAGTAGAGATCCTCTCTTCCATTTCCCCAGAGCCGAAGAAAGAAATAGAGCCTGCTGAAGTCCTAGCTAGTCCTCCCTCATAGGATGAATTTGATGATGTCTTTGCAAGTAACGAGTTTGGGAACCTGCAGGGGGACACCAAGAAAATAGAGGCTAAAGTCCTAGCCCAAGAGGAAGCTATGGAATGAGAAATTGCTCAGGAGCAGGAAGAGCAGATAGAAGGGGAAAAGGAAGCAGAGCCAGAGATTACCTCCGAGGCTCCGGAGATGCAAGATCTTGGGGTGGACCAACAAAGGAAGAATGAACAAACGACATCTACTAGGGGAACCAGAACTTTAGGAGTAACCGTAACCCCAGCTACCACATTCCAAGTGCCACTCTCAGGGGTGACCTTTGGGAAAGTAATTACCATACCTCCACTATTGCCAAAGGATGTGTCGATAGAAAAAGAAACCCCGGTGACAGATGTCGAGGAACAAGAGGGGAAACAAGAGGAAGAAATTCCTGAGGAAGCCAACAAGATTCCAAATGAAGTGATGGATATAGAGGACAAGGCTAAGGAAATAAATGTCACTAGGGAGGATATTTCCGATAAAGTAAAAGACATAGGCAAAGGGACAGATGAGACCCACACCACTGAGGAAGAACAGTCGTAGGGCACCGGGGAAGAACCAAAAGAATCGACTTTGGCGAATAAGCCACCCCTGCCACCTTAGTGGTTAGTGGAGAGAAAGAAAAGAAAGGCTCCGTCCTCTCCCAAAACTCCTCTCTCCCTGGCCAAAATCATGGCTCAGGTCTAGGCCCCACCAAAGACCAAGAAAGCCCAGACGGTTCATACTCTTTGAACCGGGCCGAGCAGAGAAACAGTTTCCATTTTAGCGACACCTCCCCCAGATGCTGATGAAGCAACCACCGAGCTCAGAGATTATAAAATTATAGAGGTATCACTGGGAAAGAGGGTAAAATAGGGTGAGGTGGACCTGTTGAAGGAGGCAGCTAGGGCAGTGGAGGCCCATTATGAAAAAGAGGCCCAAAGGCTCAAAATAGAAAAGGAGAAAAATGCAAACCTTATGGGGTTGCTTACTGAGCTACCCTGACCTATCAATGCCTCCCCTCTGAAGGCTTCCACATCTGAGGCTCCACTACAACAGAGCAACATAGACTCCTTGTGAGCAATGAAGAAGAAAGCCCAGGCAATCGACAAATGGGTCGCTCTGCAAATAGGGAACACCCGACATTTCCTGGTATCCACCCTCCTAAACTTATATGCGGCTTGACATGTTCTGCACTAGGTAGAGACTCTAATTGACCTATGGGAGGGTGATATTGAAAAATATCAAGCATGGAAGGTAGAGCTTGAAGAACTCCTCAGCCTAGGAGAGGAAATGGTTTCTGAATTAAGAATTTTGGAGGATGAATCATTTGATTTCGTGAGAACCCAACACTCCAAACTTGACCTCATATTGGAGGTAACCAAGCAACTGGTGGGGACTCTATTGGAGAAGGTCAATGTAGTGAAATATTCTTTTAATTTATACAAGTCTTTTGTAACAAAAATATCTGGGGCTGACCCCCTTAGTATAGACACATGCATGCCAGAAGATTCAGTTTTGGGGAGTTTTGATGAAATGATGAAGTCTTGATATTAGTCCCTAGAGGGAATAGATGGTGCTCAAATGATGAGATTAACTTGTATGGTTCTTAGTGGCCATGATGTGGCAAAAATGGCCGATAAATTTAAGGAGAATGTTCCACACCTAGGGGAACAAATTGAGGTGGCTAAGTACCGAAGGGCCGGCCTGAAGGATATCGATGAAGATGGCATCTCCCGCCTCCTCTAGGCCTTCAATTAAAAAAAATAACAATAAGGTTTCTCCGAAGGCCGGATAAAACCCAAAAATTTGGTATTCTTTATTCTTTCAGAACATAAGTTCCCGGATCCTGGAGTCTCACATCCCAAATTTTGTATTCTTTCAAGTGATCCATATCCCAGTCCCCGAGGCTGACCGGTCACTTTTAGAAGTGGTTAATAAAGGTTTTCAGAATGTAGTTGGCTGCATCAAGGGCGTGTCAGAGCAATAGTTGGCTTTTTGACAGATGGTCTTCTTGAGGAACCATTTTAGAGGTACACCTGGCACATTCGAGATAGGGTGTTGTACCTCCCATTTATGAGGCATGTAGCCTCAATCTCTGGGGGTCTGATTTCTTCCTTCTCTCTCTTGGCTCTCTTCTTGAGGTTGATTCTTTCACTATATATTCTTGTCTCATTCTTCTAACATGTCAGGCCTATTCTATCTCAAGGTCTTTTTCATGGTGGCATAGGTAGTACCGGCCCCTAGATATTGTATTTTATTAAAATATGATATAAAATAGGGTTAGGGTTAGGCTTAGAAGAAATGTGTGTAAATAGTAAGACTGGCCCATTTCCAAGGGTCAGCAAAATTGATAATTTTGCTATCCATAGTAATAGTAAAGTGATTTTTCATTTTAGTTGCAGAGCTCAATGCTCCATTACTTCACCTTCAAATAGTTAGATTCTCCCCTGGAGCCACCATTTTACCATGCACTAGTGCTTGCTGGAAGAAACATTAATGAAGAAAGGATAATTCTTTGCAATGATGTTGTTGGCATTCAAACTTTTGAGTTAATGGTATTTTATGTTTCATGTTCTTTATGTCTTCTGCTCTGATATGTCAAGTAGATTAACGACCTCTTTTCCCTTGCCACTGATAAAATAATAACTGATGGTTGCATATTTCTTTGTTATTTAGTATAGTATATCCAAGAATTATCAATGTTTTGAATGTTTAAACATAACTATAGTTAGATAAAGTAATTCTAACCCTACAGGATCTTTTTCATTTTATTTGCTAAGTGTAGAATGCTTGGAGGAACCTCACCTCACTGAATCTCCAGAGAGAATGAGTTGAAGAAACTAGCTATCCCCCTTGAAAATAGTCACCTCTCGCAATCAAGCCCTGCACCATCATGACCTGACACCCAGGTGCTTGGAGGCCTGGAGAATCTAACTCCCCTGAATAAGCTTTGTAGGCATAGTTGGCCGGTACCCCCAGTACCCAGTGACAACTTATGACTGTTGGTGGACCCGGTCAACAAAACCCTATCAACAACATGGAGTCAAGCACAAGTTACAATCAAAGGATCTCCAAAACTCACATCAACATCCAAGGTTCCTATTGTAACTATTCCTAAACCAATAGAAAAACATGTGGTTACTATTCCTGGAGAAAAATATGACTTGGTAGACCAATTGCAATGGACCTCTGCCAAAATTTCCATTTTTGAGTTGCTCAAGATATCCACAGTACATAGGGAAATCCTAGAACAAGCTCTACATGCTGCTAATGTTCCAAAGGATATCGATATAGACAAATTCCAAGCAATGGTTAATCACATCTCAGTGCCACACTACCTCTCCTTTTTTGAAGAGGATGAAAAAGCATTGACACATCCACATAATCAACCTCTCCATATTGAAGTCCTTATTCATAAATCCCATGTTAGACACCTGTTGATAGATGGAGGCACATGATTGAATATCTGTACACTTGATCTAATCAAGAGACTAGGTCTCTTAAAACAACCAACTGACTCTAGAAGCAAGATAACCATCAAAGCTTATGATGAGGAAGAAAGATCCTCCAGAGGTCTTATTGTTCTGCCTATCAGAGTCAGACTGATTGAGAGGAACATCATATTTCAAGTTATGGATCTACCATTGGCCTACAATATCCTACTAGGGAGACCATGGATTCATGAAATGAAAGATGTACCATCCACTTACCACCAATGCATAAAATTCCCACATAATGGGGTGGAAGTGATGATTCCTGCAGACGCTAACTACACTTGCAACAATATCAAAGCAAGTAGCATGATCCTACACAACAAAGAGGATATAGATGTCGTGGCTCCTAAAACTACCAAGGACATGGTTATTAAGAGTTTTAGCAAAAATTTGAAACTTGAAGAAACAGGTATGGGAGAGTACAAGTTGGACCTGACTCCCTCACTGACAGAACTTCTAGTGTCACCAAGATCCTACGGAAAACCTTCATTGAAATTCACACCTATAGCATCTCAAGAGCCAAAATTATACAAAGAAACTGGCATGGTAAAGGCATCCACATCTTCTTCAGATAACACAGAAGAACAGGCAGTCTTAGATTGGCTTTACAAAGGAGAACTAGTGGAATTTGAGGTCAAACATGTGAAAATATCCCTAGAATAGTATGGAAAGGGATATTATTTCCTCACACAAATGGGTTACAAAGGAAAGGGACCTCTAAATGAAATAGGACAAGGGCTTATTGAACCTATACCCATGGAGTTCCAGAATACCAGAGATAAAATAGGACTGGGTTTTAATACTAAAACTGATAAACCTGCTTCAAAAGAGAGTCCACACTCAGATAAAGGGAGTGATGAAATAGATGAACTAGAGTAGTGGTCCTATGAAAGATTATTACATGTTGGCACAGAGGATCCCAAATACCAAGGAGAATGCTATGTACCTAGCTTTGAGGTACCATAAGATCTTCATACCCCTTTGCTAGTGCAACCTCCCATTCAAGAGGTAGGAGACACCATAGCAACAATTACTCAAGAGACATCCTGACAATAGAATTTACATCCTAACTGGGGGCAATTGGTCACAATTTCACATGTCCTAGATCTACCACACTTTGATCTATAGATGGCTAATCGAGTACATCAAATAACCATTGCTAAATACTTAAATAGATTTGATGATGATGTCACAGACTCTCATGACTATGAAAGGAAAGAGCTATCTGTCACCACTGAAGATATTGGAATAGATACAATTCACATGTTTGTGGCTCCCTCAGCTCCTAGTAAACAATCTGACACTCCCCCCAATAATGCTGATCCTCCTGATGTAGAAGAAGAGTTCCTTCCCCCTATCATTGGTGGAGACACTGGTGAATACATAATTCTAGAAGAATTTCATAGACTACAAGCAAGAAGCCTTCTTTTACGAAGATATGATGATGAGATTTCTAGTGATGAATTGCTAGAGTTTGGTCCGCATATAACTAACAATGACCCTTTTAATGATGATATCACTCTTATTGATCTAAATATTGAAGAAATTAACTTAACAGATCATGTCATGTCGGTTAATGGTCTTGATGCTAACACGATGCTGTCCTTTCCAGAGACTGACTCCCTAACATTGGTACTTCTTGACCTAATTGATTGGACTAAAATAGATCCTACTCCTATCCTCAACTTTTCTAATGACCACACCCTATCTTGTTATCTCAATGCTTGTGAACCTTACCCTTCTTCCACCAATGCAAGGAGAAAGAGCATGTCACAAGAGGATATAAGGTTTCTTAGTCAAAAACTAAAAAATAAAAAGAAAAAGTGGACTGATGGTGAAAATCACTTTGTGGTAGTATCAGATCCCAAAATAGTAAAGAAAAAATACGTATCCAATGGTGAGAACCTCTCTAAGGCACCAAAAGATGAGTTTCTTGATATCCTCCTGGAACACTTTTAGGAAAGATCTTCGGTACTAATTGAACCAACATAGCCAGTAAATTTGGGCACTGTTGAAAATCCTCAAATAGTCCACCTTGCACAATCTTTATCAGAAGAGGAGAAGACATAGTTCATAGAGTTCTTGAAGGAGAAGAAGATTAATTTTGCATGGTCCTATACTGATATGTCAGGGCTAGATCATAATATAATCATGCACCACTTATCTATAGCTCCCAGGATCAATCCCGTAAAGAAAAAACTTAGAAAGATGCATCCTCATGTTGCATTATTGGTAAAAGTAGAGCTAGAGAAGTTGAAATCTGGGTTTATCGGAGTCATTACCTATATAGGCTGGATCTCTAATGTGGTCCCTGTGTCTAAATTTGATAAATCTATCAGGATCTGTACAAACTTCAGAGACCTGAACAAAGCATGTCCAAAGGATGACTTCCCTCTACCAAACATTGACATGATCATAGATCTTATAGCAGGCTTCTAGATGTTTTCATTAATGGATGGATTCTCGGGCTATAATCAAATCAAAATTGCCCCTAAGGATCACAAGAAGACCATATTCACATGCGCATGGGGCACATTTTGATGAAATGTCATGCCATTTGGGCTAAAGAATGCTGGTGCAACATATCAAAGAGCCATGACAACTATATTCCATGACATGATGCACAAGAGCATGGAGGACTACGTGAATGACACATTGGCTAAATTCAATGAAAGAGGTACTCACATTGCTGACTTAAGAAAGATATTAGATCGAATGGAATAGTTCCAACTCATACTCAACCCAAAGAAATGTGCCTTTGGGGTCCAATAAGGGAAGCTCCTAGGATTCATTGCTTCAACAAAGGGAATTGAGGTTAAAGCTATTCTAGAGATGACTCCTCTATTCAACATCAGCCAAATGAGGACACTACAAGGAAGACTCCAGTCCATTAGGATATTCATGTCCCAATTTGCAAATAGGGCACAAACCTTTACAAAATTACTACATAAAGGGGTTACCTTCAAATGGGATGAACATTGTGAAGCAAACTTCAGGGAATTGAAGGGATACCTAGCTACTCCTCCTATTCTTATGGTGCCTATTCATGGAAAGCCCCTACTCCTATATATTTCAGCTACAGCTACATCCTTAGGAGTATTGTTAGCACAAGAGAATGAAACAAAGAAAAAAAGAGCTATGTACCATATTAGTAGAACACTAGTTGCCTATGAGCTCAATTATAGCATTATTGAAAAAGCATGCTTAGCAGTTGTCTTCGCGTCACAAAAATTGAGACACTACATGCTCTCTCACATGGTAAATCTCATTGCTAAGATAGATCCTTTAAAATATCTCCTAAGAAGAACAACATTGACATGATGTTTGGCAAAATGGGTCCTGATTCTAAGTGAGTTTGACATTGAATACATAGAAAGGAGAATTATTAAAGGATAGGTCCTTGTAGATCAATTGGCTGATTCACCACTCCAGGATGATGAACCCTTAATGATTGAATTCCCTAATGAAACAATCATGAATCTAACTGAATATCCATGGAAGATGTACTTTTCACTCAACAAGGCTCTAGAGCAGGAGTCCTATTCATAACCCCTCAAGGTTACAAGATTCCCAAATCTTACAAATTGATGTTTCCATGCACCAACAATATTTTAGAATATGAAGCATTGGTAAATGGCCTTAAGCTAGCTATGGAAGGGAAGATTGTAGAGTTACACGTGTATGGTGAATCCCAACTAATTATCAATCAGGTCAATGGGAAATATCAAATGAAAGATGAAAAGTTGATGCCCTACAAGAAACTAGTTGATGACTTAAAGAATTATTTTGTCTTCGTCACCTTCCAACAGATACCAAGATCAGAGAACAAAGCTACAGATGCTATAGCCACATTGGCATCCATGTTACAACTAAAAGAACATCAGTTCTGCTATGACTTCTTGGTGGAAGAACTATCTTATCATGCCTTTGATACCCTTGAATACCAAGTAATATGTGCTTTGAACGCCCCAGACCAATCTTGGTATGCCAATGTCATTGCTTACCTTTCTAACCAAACCGTCCCTAAAAATCTATCTAGAAATGATAAAAGATCCTTGATTAGGATAGAATCACATTACATCCTCATGACTAACAATCTATATCAATGAGGTCTTGATGGTACACTTCTTAGGTGTTTAGAACTTGAAGTGTCTGATCTAGCATTAAAACAAGTCCACGAAGGTGTATGTGGATCACACTCGAATGGATTTTCATTAGCAAAGAAACTACTCAGAGTAGGCTATTATTGGCCTACCATGGAAAAAGATGCTATTCATTTTTCAAAATCATGTCTTAAATGCCAGACACATGAAAATCTCATCCATGCTCCTACCAGAGAACTTATACCTTTTATAACACATTGGCCATTTTAGCAATGGGCCTTTGACTTGGTTGGACAAATATATCCCAACTCTTCAAATGGACACAAGTTCATCATTATGGCCACTGAGTATTTCACAAAGTGGGTCGAGGTCATGCCACTAATCAAAGCCACTGGGAAATAGGTGGCTATGTTCATTTTGAACTACATTATTTGTAGATATGGGATACCCTCTTCAATTGTAATAGACAATGGGGGCCAATTTAAAAATCAAGACACTGATGATCTTTGTGAACAGTTCCATATCACTCAACATTGCTCCTCAATCTATTATCCTTAAGGTAATGGACAGGCTGAGGCATCCAACAAGAATATTCTCAAGATCCTACACCGAACTGTAAGTAAGTCTGGCAGATATTGGCATCTACAATTGAATCTGGCACTATGGGCCTATAGAACAAGCATTCAAACACCAACTGGAGCCATGTCATTTTCTCTAGTGTATGGTGCTGAAGTAGTACTACCTATTGAAGTTGAGATCCCATCTTTGCGGGTATCTTTACAAGCTCTTGTTTCTGATGAGTAGCACCGCATAGATAGGGTGAATTCTCTAGACCTACTAGATGAGCACAGACAACAAGCATTTGACCACCTCAAGGTCCACCAAGTACATATGTCTAAAGGTTATAGTAAGAAGGTCAAACCATGCAAATTTGAAGTAGGAGATCTCTTCCTCAAAGAGAATCCTAAGAACCAGCCTAACAGGGAGTAGAAAGGAAAATTTAAACCTAACTAGCTGGGACCTTATGTTATCACTGCTACTTTTGGGACTAGAGCTTATCAACTGGCTACACCTGAGGGAGATGTTCTTCTAGATCCTATTAACACTACATTTGAAGCGATTCTACACTTGATGTTTGGCTAGTAGAGCCTGTACAGCAAAAATTTCTTGCAAAATACCAAAAAAATTTAGAAAATTGATCTTGAAGAAATCTAAAAATAGTGGAAAATGTCCTACAAAGAGGGTATCCTTGGTTAAAACCTGGTAAACAGGCGCCTTGCTACTACAAAAAAATTCAAAAAAGAAAAAATAGTAAAAAATTGAAAAAAAAGAAAAGTGCCTTGATGAGCACTTGGTAAAACAGGCATCTTGGTAGCAAAAAAAAAAGAAATAAAAGATCTTTCCAAGTGGAAAACCTGGCAATCAGGCATCACTTGTGTTCTGCGCTCCATCTATCAAAGCATTACTGATACTAGGCCTTCATAATTTTACCTGTGCTCATACGCTGACTTCATTTTCCTACAAGACTATCTTATCCTCGCTTGGGATTTGTCTACATTTATGTCTTAGGAATAAGTCATTCTGCACTAGGGGCATCTTTTCTAGTATGGTAGGTTATAGTTGCTAGGTCGCTCTAGGATAGTTTTCCTCATGGACACAATATTTTTGATACGTGCAAAACGATGTCACTTTCCAAAACAAGGGTATCTTTTCAAACATCACATATCCATGACATGACATTTACATTAACAGAGTTCCTACAAGGCTATATTGGATCACAAACATGAATGGATTATCTTATCAATGCACATACATGGACCACCACATTGCTTGTATTCTAATTTTTTGATTGATGAATATTTACTGTGTTTCACATATGAATGAACAAGTACTACTTAAACACAATTTTTTATTGGTTTGATTATGATTCTTTCATGTCCTAATGATGTTTTCAACTAGGGGCATCTAAGTAATTATAAATTTTATTTTCTTTATTCACAATTGATGATTTGTTATGTCTTCTTAGTTACTCCATGATGTCTGCGCAAAGACAAAGAGTCACAAGGATAGGTGGCATAATGTTTTCTTGAATTTCTGCATATGGTGATTGTTCCAAATGATCCTATAAATTTCACCTAACTTGGAAGTTTATGGTAAGAGCTGCTACTATGGGTGGATAGCCGCATATATCTCAATCTTCATTTTGTGTAAACTACAGTGAGGTTGAAATAATTTTCTTGTCTATTTTCTGATCTAGGTTATTACTAAGTTATACAAAACATAATGTACCCAAGGATATGAATTTTCAAGGTCATTGCGGGTCCAATATCTTGCCTTAATCAGAATCTAGTATATTAAAAGGAAGGTGACTATTTTTGTTATCTTGGCTTCTATGCCTTGATGCCTAAGTCTATTTTTGACATTTCAATAAAACATAGTATTAATACTTTCATAATATCAGTGGGTATTAGTGATTGTTGTACTATCAGGTGGTATCCATTCCGACAGAGTGCCCAAGGATGATAAAGAGATATACATTTGCATACCAGTGACAAAGTCCTAAGATTCCACATATAGTTGCATTTAGAGATTGCATGATACATTTATAAAGGCATTAAACACATAAAGACTTTTTTGTGCTCAAAAATGCTTTCTATCTTCTTCTAAGGAACCAAGTTAATTACATCACCCATATTATTGATATATCTATCGTTGCACATCCATAGCATATATTTTGCATTCATGAAAAGAAGTAACAGGAAAATACAAAAATAAAGCATCCATGTATTGCATTTTTACTTTTTTCTTCCTAAAGTGCATTCATACATCTATTTTGCATAGGGGAAAATAAAAAAGACACATACATTTTCATTTTCACATAAATATCATTTAAAACTGTTAGAAATTAATATTTACTTGCATTATGTAAGTAGGAGATTCCTATGGAATCCCTACACCTATTTTTTCCTCTTGTGAGGATAATTCATTTTATGTATTTTATTATTTAGTTATTCCTCCTTATGAGGAATCCTACACTTGTCTCACACACTATTGAAATGTGGCATACACAAAAATGGGAGTTACAATGTAACTCCTTTCTCACATCTTTATTAAGAGATGGCTCTCCTTCTCTCATCTTATGAGATTCTTCTTCTTGATTATCACTGCATGAGATTTGCTCTCTCTCTCTCTTAGGCATTTTTTGCCACTTTCATTATGTCACGGGGGTTTTTTTATACTTTTCTCCCTTCAAAATCTTGTCTCTTTTGTTTCTTGGATTTTTGGTGAATGCTCCTAATTTTTTACACTAATTCATGGTAAATCTTCTTACTCCTATCTCATTGGATTAAACAATTTCCTGCAATTCTTTATTTTGTGCTTTTTATTTTAACATGGTATCAGAGCAGGTTGGTTTAATCTATTATTGAGCGTACAGGTGAAGGAGCTACCATATCTTGGAGCACTCCAATATTGGAGACTCTTGAGAGAGTTTATTGCTAGTATATTTTTTCTTTTGACTAATCTGATTAAGAGAGAAAAAAAATTGAATTTTTTTTTGGGTTTGGCTGGTTTACCGCCAAACTTAGATTATATATTGGATATAGTATTGATTTGTTCTATGTAGGTTTGGAGACATTTCAATCTTGGCTCTGTTCTTCATCATTTTTTTTCAAATCTGAGCTCTAATATGTTTAATATTTTCATTGAATATCTTTAATCTAACTCTATTTGCAGGTTTATACTCTGTTCAATCTTTTCTCACCCTTCATTTTTCAGCAGCTCTATCACTTTGCTATATATATGTATATCTAACATTTTTATTTGTTGCAGGATTTACATCTTATCTCACATTCATTTTTTTGATATTACATCTCTGATTCATAATCCTTTCTTACGTTCTTCATCTCTTGTAGCATCTATTTTATAATATAATCTCTATTTTTTAAATCATAGTTATATCTCTACTTTTTAATTATTATTTCAAGTTTTTTAAAATCTAATATTTCTATAGGTTTTCAATCCATTCTTTGTTGCAGGCATATTCTCTATGATATCTCTAGTTTCTATTTTCTTTTTATATCTCCATATGTTGTTTTTTTTATTTCATTTATCTACCTGCAACTCTTTTTTTTAAAACGTCTATTCTCATTCACAGTCATTTTGTATTCATTTTTATGGATATATAAGAGCGAATATAGAAAATCTGTGATCTGGGTTTTGTGCAGAACCCTCTGATTTAGCTAAATCACAAGCAGATTCCCAATTTTTGCCCTCATTTAAGAGTAACAGAAGGTTATTTTAAAATGTTTTTTAATAATTTCATCATAAATGTGCATTTTTGGTTTCTAAACGTTTATAGAGTTAAATCACTGTCATATATAATCTTATGTTTCATATATCTCATTCTCTTAAACAAAAAAATTATTATATTGCCCACTGTAAATACTTTGTTGTTGAGTTAACCTTTAATTGGAAAAGGTTATTTGTAGGTTTCGTTTTTTAATTCTTCTTTATTTTGGGTACGTTGGCTGCAAGACTTGTTATTATTGTTTTGAGTTCATGATTATTATGCTTGAATATCTCTGCATAAATCAGTTTTAACCGTTTCTTTGTAGGCTTATATTAGCTTATTCCTTGGTCTGATATTCTTTTCTTTGCATGCATATATTAGCTTATTCCTTGGTCTAAGATTATATTCAACATTGCTAACTTTAGTTCTAGTTTAATCATTTCTTTCAATCTTTGTCTTGTTTCTATCCTTGTCTCATTTAACATTTGGTCATTTAATTTATCTTTCTTTAATAATTTGGTTAAATCATTTATTTCATATTAATTCTGGTTGTATCTATTTTTAATTCATTTAATCCTTAGTTTAAAATTTAATTCACTTATTTGATTTATTCAAGATTTTATTATTAAATTATT
>MU223268.1:1104081-1119513 GCA_018584345.1 Thuja plicata
AATTGTATGAGCTTTGCTCTCTCTCTCTCTCTCTCTCTCTCTCTCTCTCTCTCTCATTCTTAGGCATTTTTTGCCACTTTCATTATATCACGGGGGTTTTTTTATGCTTTTCTCCCTTCAAAATCTTGTCTCCTTTGTTGCTTGGATTTTTGGTGAATGCTCCTAATTTTTTACATTAATTCATGGTAAATATTATTACTCCTATCTCATTGGATTAAACAATTTCCTGTAATTCTTTAAAACATATTTATATCAGTAATCACATCAAATCAAAATGATGTCTAAAATCTAACTCATCAAGAGACCAAGATATCATCACATGTACAAAATATATCTAGCACATCTATCAAAGAAAAGGGAATTCATGAAACATGTCAGAATCAGGAAGCTGCATCATATATATATATATATATATATATATATATATATATANTACATCATATATATATATATATATATATATATATATATATATATATATATATATATATCACAACATGGTATAGATCAAAATATGGAACAGTATGCATAAAAAGTATCAGAGTATGAGTGAGGCAAAATAAATGAGATATACATGTATGAATGTCATATATGTAGACACCTAAAATTGACTAGGTGTATCTCAAGCATTCAAAATTGTAAATCTTAGCCAAATGCCTTAAAATATCATCTCAATGAAAAACAAATAGATCAAATCAAATGGACATTTATCAAATCAAGAGGACAAAAATAAAACCAAATTAAAAGATCAAATAATCATGAAATCAAATAATTAAGTTCAAGCCTAAAGGGATTAATCAAATTATGCAATTGATTTTACAATTGTATAGTTTAAATCAAAAAGATCAAATCCAACCCATTCACCCTTCCATGGCTAAATTAATTAAATGATTGGGTTATTTAATTCCTAATCTCTTTGAGACAACCAACCAACTTTCCCTCCATTTGAAAACACCTCAAAGCTTTTGAATTAACCAAATTTTGATCATGATCAACTCACTCTACCCCCTACCCTTGGGAAAATGCTATAAATACAAGCCATTTCCTTTGTGTTTGGAATCCAAGAATTTCAAGAGAAAAAGAATCCTTATTATAGGCATATGGAGAGAATTTGAGAGCTTTTGATCACATTTCAACATTTGCATAACATTTAGTATATCATGTTTAGGAGCATTTGTTGTTTTCTAACACATCTTGGAGCATTTTGAGGATTTTTAAACTAGATTTGAGCATTGTTTATCATTTATTTTCTTGTTCTAGGATTGTCCTTGAGAGAGATTAAGCCTGAGAGCTCTCTTAACAAAGCTTAGATAGAGAACCATGAGATGATATGGATTTTTAGCTTCAATTCTTAGATTAAATCATTTTTTCTTTCCATAGAGTTGTTTTTATTAGTCCTAATTTCATGAAGATGTAATCATACACACATAAATGACACCCACCATGGGGCTCTAAGCCTCATTGCTAACATTTTTATCATAATATTTTGTGTGTTTTGCTTTGTTCTTGGTGTTATTTTGCAGAAAATAGGAGAAGATCCACCTGTGCAATATTCAGAGCCACCTATGAACATTACAACACCACCTACGGAGCTTCTTTCATCTCTGTCTTCTGTTCTTCAACCGTGTGCTAGATAAAGTGGGCTGCCTGCTAGATAAAGTGGGTCGCTGGCTAGATAAATTGTGTAGCCTACAATTTTTCAAGAGCCGCTTACCAGAAACCTTTGGTCGCTTCATATACTTTTTGTGCCATTTGTTAATTTTGTTTATCCACCTATGATTTTTTAAAAGCCACGTAGTAGGATTTAAAAGCCACTTAGCAAGTTTATATTTACGCGTGCTAGCATTTAAATGCTACCTTTTAGTTGTTAAATGCCACGTAAATGCTTTTGCTTTAAATAAGATTTTTATTGATTTTCTCACTATTCTAACTCTCTGTGTTTTTCTATCCCGCAGATGAAAAATCACCCAAAAGGTGCAGAAACTAGAGAAGCGGGTCACAAATCTTAGCAAAGAGGTGAGAATCAAAACTAAAAATGATAAAGAAATACATACAGCCAATCTGTTAGAGAGTTTATTTGAGGAGAAACACTTGTATGATCATTACATTAAAGTGTTTTTCGCTTACAAACAAAAATTTCCCACTCTTTAATTGATTTTCATAAAGCTTTGATTTAACAAGATTTTCATTAAAAGAGCTTTTAGGAGGGAGTTTGTCTTTCTAGTTTTCCAATTTTTCTTCACTTTGTCTCTCTTTGTGTTGACTAACTTGTTGGAGGAGCTAGAGTGGGAACGATCGCCACCAGGTGAGTGGAAAATAAGCCAAAACACTAAAAAATGTGCCTAGACTTGCTAGCTTAAAAAAATCAGGTATTTATCTAATTAAGCTTGCAATGCTTAACTTGTGGAAAATTCTTTGAATATAGTATAATTAGGGACACCTTACTATTTTTTGTTCAAATGAGACATTAGGTATATGCTCTCAACTTTTCAAAGTTGATCAAAAAGCCAAAAGTGACAAGTTTGGGTGGTAAAAAGAAAGGGAGGATTAATTGAACCACACATCTCATTTTTTAAAGAACCTCCTTGTCAAGAGGTTGAAAATGAACAAATATATTTGAGGTTTTTGGAACAAAAAAACAATAGGGATATGCTCTTTACTCTTTGAGTGAATCAGATTCACAAACTTGTTGGACTGAGTTCAATTTTTGCTTTCCATATACATGCTAGCTAATTAGAGATTTAAAGGGCTTTCCTCCTGAGAATTTCCTTATGAGGACGGTGAGAGGGAATGACCCAGAGTGGGAGATATTCACTTTTATCATGATGTCATCCGACGCAATATAAATAAATGCACTTCTCCTTAATCAGAGAGTGACTAAAACTTGTGCAAGCCATCCTCACTTCATCTAGTATTCCTTCAGGATTGCGCAAAATCATACTTTTGTGCGTGTGGGAAGTTCGCAAGGGGGTAAAGGATCTTGTCAAGATTTAGACCGGAATAATTTGAGACCTTGCTAAAGTAGCAGACCTACCTTTGTAGAGCCATTATTAAAAGCCAAATTTGTTGACTCTAAGGTAGACTGTTTGGAAGACATTCTTGTGTAAACCTGTCAAAACATCTGAGAACATACACTTTTAGTGTGGTTTTAGGGATATGGTACAATTTTGATGTGTGTGTTGAGCTTGTACTTTGTTTTCACACAAGAATCCTTTTTGACAAATCTAATCAAAGCCTTTAAATTTTTAAATCCAGAAAATATAAAAAATTTGATAAAATCAACTTTGATCAGCAAAGTGTCACGTACCATCATTTCATAGCTACGTAAAAACAACGTTGGGCCGCTTAAAAATATTAAAATTCCACTTGACAACATTCAACAGCTGCATAAGCCACTAGAAAGTGTCCCGTATAAACATTTTAAAACTGCCTATCAACATGCAAATGTCGGCTGCTAACTGCAGAGCATCGTGTATAGGATTTCCAGTGACCACGTACTAATAACTAAAGGCCGCCTACACAGAGGTAAGAGCCACCTAGAAATTTAAAAGGGCAAACTGTGGGTATATGCCGAGGGGTTGAAAATAAGAAAATTTATTTTTGGATACCCTTTTGGACATTTTACCTCTGTGAATACTTAACTAGATCAGAATCTACCATTGTTGGGCATTTTGCAAATTTATCCACAGATTGATCATTTAAATGAGTTAAAAACCCAAGATCTTCATTCTATATATGTTAATGTCAGTTTTTACTCGATCCCACTACATTAAGACTACCCTACAACCAGATAGATCTTATCTATGGAAAGAGTGTCCTTTTCTAGGTGATCCCTTTAGTTCTTCAAGACCATTACCATAACCCATCAAAGAAATAGAATTGAGAATGTCTTTTCCATTTGGTCATATCGATCCTGATCAAATAAATCATGTAAACAAGGATAGAAACAATCAAGGAAATGTTGATCATAACAACAAAGGGTCCAACAATAATACCAATGGAGGAGCAAACATTGACCCTAACAATCAAGGGTCAAACAATAACAACAATGGGGGCAACATTGACCCTAATGATGAGGAGTTAACTGATGAAAAGGTTAATGAGGCTATGCAAATCCCTTTCTTCATGAAACTTATGGAAAAAGTGTTGAAAAAGACAAGGAGAAATATTTCTTAGACCTAGCACAAACGGGTCTCAAACTTCCATATGATTATAATGTCACCAAACTCAAACAAGAAGAAACTAAGGCTAATCCCATTGAACTCATGAACAAGAAGTTCCAACTTTTCCAAATGCAATTGGACATGATAAAACAAAGTGAGGCTCCTAAACCCTTTTCGATCAAAGCTTTGTGTCCATTTCCATTTGATAAGTCTTTAATCATGATACCAGTTCCAGCAAATGCTATTTATCCCAAATATGACAAATATGAAGGAACATCTGATCCTCAAAATCACTTAAGGGAATTTTGTGCCCTAAGTCTAGAGTTCATGCATGACACAACTTACCTTATGAGGTTATTCCCTAGAAGTTTGGGAGGTATGGCAATGGAGTGGTTTTCAAAGTTACCCTCTGGCATTCAAACCTTTAAGGAATTGGCCTCTAAGTTTGTAAATCACTATTCCTATAACATCAAACATGAGGTTACAATGCTTAATCTATGCAACACCAAACAAAGAGAAGGAGAGGGATTCCTACTTTTCCTACAATGATGGAGAGCGGTATTTGCTAGATACCCTTAGAGTGTACCCAGAAAGGAAAAGATGGATATTTTTTTAAACAAATTGAATCATGAAATGACCTATCGATTAAGGCTACAATGTCCTAGGTCATTCCAAGACCTAATTGAGAATGGGGTGACAACAGAAGAGGTATTGATAAAAAGTGGAGAAATCAAACTTTACAAAGATAACAAGAATAACAACAACAACAATACCTCCAACACTAATCAAAATCAAAATTCCAATAGCAACAACCGATATTAGACAAAGAATAACAAAAATAAAGGAGTGTTTAACGATGGAGTGGTAGAGGCTAACACTTTAAAGGCTACCCCTTTCAATCTCACTCAAAACTCAGCTCAAGCCAATAATGTGAATCAGGCATCCAAGGTGCCCTTCAACAACAACAACACTAATAACAACTTTGGGAATAATCAAGGGACTCCTATTACTATTGGCCCTAAAACACCAACTATTTTGGCTAAACAAACATCACCCACAACAAAGCCTTATAGCTTGGTGGATCAATTACAAAAAACTCCAGCACAAATATCAATTTTGGAGTTGTTGAAATTATTTCCTAATCACAAGGAGATCCTGGAAAAAGCCTTGTGTGAGACCACGGTTCCTATAAACTTGGAGGAAGACAAATTTCAGAACATGGTAGGGCATCTCATAGCCCCTCATTGTCTTTCCTTTTTAGAGAAAGATGACATGTCTATCACGCATCCTCAAAACTTACCCTTGCATATAGAGGTATTAATCCAAAGACATAGGGTCAAGAGAGTTCTCATAGATGGTGGAGCTGGTCTTAATATTTGCACTTTAAAACTTGTAAATTCATTAGGGTTATTTGAGTCTTCCATTGATCCAAAAAGAAAATCACTATTAAGGCTTATGATGAGGAGGAAATATCTTCAAAGGGTATGATCATTCTACCAATTCAAGTGGGACCTATCAAAAATGATACCATATGTCAAGTGCTTGATATGAAATTAACCTACAACATCTTGTTAGGAAGACCTTGGATACATGAAATGCAAGCGGTACCTTCTACATATCACCAATGCATAAAATTTCCATACATGGGAGAAGAGATTATGATTGGAGGAGATTTAAATCCTTTCCAATATTGCAATGCTTTAAAGCCAAGTCATGAATTGTATATTCCTCATAATAGGGAAAGAGGCATCCCTGATATTACAGTGGAAGAAGCTAAAGAGGAAATTCCAAAACCAACATCAAATGTTACATCCACCTCTAACCCTATTCAAACTAACTCAACTACATCGACTAAGGGAAAAGAAAAGTTGAGTTATGAGGGCTAAAATTCAAAGGATAATTTAGTTCAGACTTCAACATTGAGAATGGAAACTTTGAAACCCACTAAGGAGGAGAGAGAAAAACCTAAGAAAGATCATTACGAAAAGATGAGTAACCTAATGAATCAATTTGAGAAACAATGAAAAATTAATTCAAAAGAGGTAGGGGAATATTATGTTTCCCTATTTGATTTACCTACATCTCCAAGGACACATGGGAAGCCATCCAAAGATCATCAACCTCATAAATACAATTCCCACTTTGTAAGGGAATGTGACAAACAAGAAATGGACAACGAAGATAACGAGGTATTAATATGGCTTTATAAAGAGGATGATAATTCAGCTAATTCCAATGAAAGGGTGCAACATATCAATTTCCAAACTAATCAATATGGAAAAGGATTTGATATCATGAAAAAAATGGGGTATAAGGGAAGAGGACCCTTAGGAGTTCAACATAGAGGGTTGTTAGAACCTATTGAGCTAGTTTGGAGAGCTAAAGAAGAGAAAGCCGACATAGGTTTTCAGCATAAAGGAGAAAGTTCAAGTCCCATGCATGATTTTTGTGTACATATACATATGGTAGGTTCTAAAATTGAAGATGATTCTATGGATTATGAGTGGGATTAATTCTCTGAAGAATATTTTCATGACATAGATTTTGATACCATTCACACTTATGCAACTCCTCCTAAAGTCGAGAATCAAGAACATGTGGCTCAAAGTTCAAATTCAACTCAAACATCAAGTGAACCTCAAAAAATCAATATAGAAAAAGAACCTTCTTTCACTCAATGGGTAGGTGAACCTTGGGTACCTTTGTGGGTGGGAGATTATAACCTAGTGTTAAATCCACATTCTTTCTTTCCCATAGAAATCTTAGAGGACTCTGATGGAGAAGATTTTGATCCTTCTTCCATGGACCATCTTGAAGAAGCACATGTCATAGACCATGATGATACAATGTATGAACCATCAAAGGAAGTCATGTCCTTAACTCCTTCAAATGAAAACCCATCCAATGAATCCTTGTCCTTAATGCATCCCGAAATTATCAATTGGGATCTTTCCGAGCCAAATGACTTACTCTACTTCCCAAATGACAATGCAATGGCCTTATACCTCAATGCGGTTGAACCCAATTCTCCCACCAACAAATTTACTCTGGACATGATGATAAGGGT
This sequence comes from Thuja plicata, assembly GCA_018584345.1. Lineage (NCBI taxonomy): Eukaryota > Viridiplantae > Streptophyta > Pinopsida > Cupressales > Cupressaceae > Thuja > Thuja plicata. Next base: position 1,111,312 of record MU223268.1, read on the forward strand.
AGGGGTTCAACCTCTTAATCCAAAAAATGAAGAGAAAATATACAAAAAAATGAGAAGGTCTAGTGGTGAAAACCACCATGTGGCAGTGCTAGACCCAAATAAGTAAAAATAAAGGATGTTTCCGAAGGTGAAAACCTAATTGTGGCACCTAAGGGAGAGAGGTTGGATACCTTACCAGATCATTAAGATGAAAGATCACCTATACTTATTGAACCCACAGAAAAGGTTAAAATTGGAATATAAAAGGTTAACTGGTTACCAAACATGATAAAACCATAAGAGTTTGCATAGATTTTAGAGACTTAAACCTTACTTGTCCAAAAGATGACTTTCCATTACCTAGCATTGATGCTATTGTGGATCTCACTGTGGGTCATTCTATGTTTTCACTTATGGATGGATTTAGTGGGTATAATCAAATTCGCATTGCACCTAAGGATCAAGAGAAGATAGATTTAATATGCCCATGGGGTACTTTTTGTTGGAATGTAATGCCCTTCGGTCTCAAAAATGCTGGAGCCACTTATCAAAGAGCCATGACTACCATTTTCCATGACATGATGCACACCTTTATGGAAGATTATGTGGATGAAATTATAGCTAAGTCACATAAAAGTAAAGATCATTTATCCATACTTGACAAGATTTTTACAAGGCTAGAAAAATTCAAGGTAAGACTCAACCCAAAGAAATGTTCTTTTGGAGTACAATCTGGAAAGCTCCTAGGGTACATTATTTCACAAAAAAGCATTGAAGTAGATCCTGAAAAGGTACAAGCAATAATGGACATGGACATTCCAAAGAATATTAGTCAAATGAGGTCACTTCAAGGAAGGCTTCAATCTATAAGAAGGTTCATTTCTCAATTGGTGGAAAAATGCCATTCTTTCACAAGATTACTACATAAAGACACCGTCTTCACATGGGATGAAAAGTGTGATAAAGCATTCACATTATTGAAAACTTACTTGATGAATCCACCTATCTTAATGTCACCAATTCAAGAAAAACCTTTTCTACTCTATATTTCAGCAACAGAAAGATCTTTATGAGTCTTATTGGCACAAGAGGATGATGAAGGAAAAGAAAGAGCTATCTACTACCTGAGTAGAACATTGATAAAGTATGAGTTAAACTATAGCTTCATGGAAAGGGCTTTCCTAGCAGTGGTATTTACCTCTCAAAAATTAAGACATTACATGTTGTTTCATAAGGTGAAGCTCATAGCCAAGATTGATCCCTTAAAATACTTACTTAGAAAAACAACTTTAACTAGAAGGATTGCAAAGTGGGTCATGGTCAAGTTATAGCCAATCAATTGGCTGAATATCCTCAAGAATCTACACATCCTATGCAAGTGGAATTCCCAAATTCTAAAATTGTGAATGTAGAAGTTAAGACGTGGACTTTATAATTTGATGGATCTTATACCCAAAATGGTAGTGGAGTAGGCATTCTTTTGATTACACCACAAGGTTACACAATCCCAAAATCTTACAAGTTATTATTCTCTTGCACCAATAACATAGCATAGTATGAAGCTTTGGTCATTGAACCGCCTCACAATAGGTGTGGAATAATCATGCTCAAGGCCTTTCTTGGGAATGGTTTATTCAATCTAAGGACTACTTCTCCTACTATAAGGTGCATTTAACTTTTCAACACAGGGACGTATACTTGAAATGGTCAGCATGATATGTGCACTAGGTTCCTTAAGGAGTCATTCTGGTTATGATGCAGGAAGGTAAAAATGCATAAAAAAAACCAACACTAGTGCTGCAGGAAAAGAATACATTCATCTCCTTACTGAAATGAATGCTATAAATTGCAAACTCTACTTAAACTTATACTTCAGCCTAGAACATCCATTATAACTATTCTTGCAGATGCTGCAGGAACATTCACAAGGTACGATGCTGCAGGAAGAAATTGTAACTTCTATCTGAAATACTAGAAATGCTAGAAATGCTGGAATTGAAATCTATTCTATTCTAACCTATTTCACCTCCCAAGTGCGCCCCCTTGGTCGATTTATGCTAATCTATTAACACAAAATGTAAACCAAGAATTACTTCATTGTATTTCAAAAACTCATTACATAGAAACAATACATGGAACTTGAAATAGATTGTTGTAAGATACAACAGTTTTATTCCAAAAACTTCTTTCTCTAACTTTCCTGTCTAACTTCAAACTATCGGTCCAATCCCTATATATAGAGGATTGAACACTTATTACAAAATAGAAAGAAACTATCTTGCTGAAAACATGTCGAAGAAGAAGATGGAAATGCAACAGCCCGCAGTGTGGGTAATAAAGCTCAGGCGACCAGTTCAACATAATAAAGTGCAGAGAGAATATAGGAACACTACATCTCTGTGTCCTGGAATAATGGCTCCATTGTAGCAGCCATGTTTTCTGGTGCTATGATGATTACTCTATCATAGCTGGTCCTCCACAGTCTTCCTTGAATGCTATCGACCACTCTCCAGCCACTTTCTCTCATGTCTTGTTAGTTACGATGTGGAAATATTCATGCAACAAGATTAATCAAATTAAATATCCAAATATTAGAACATATATTCTTATGGTTTTATGAAATACTGCACTATATGTATAATATTAGCAAAATATGTCACAAACATCTACCCATGGTTTATCAGTTCTATCTGGAATTTATCACAAGTTTTGACTGGCTAGGCTCTCAAATGTTTTGTCAAAAACTAGAACAGAGTATTTAAAATTATACAAAATAAAGGCAATAATTTGGCCTTATCATCTACCCCTTGGTTAATCAAATGCTTGTCCTTAACCACTGCATCTTTTGGAAATTTACCTAAAGTCACCAACTTTAGTTCTTCCTCGCCTCTGGCTTTTAAAGGAGTAGTAGAATCCTCTTGTTCTTTCCCAAACTTCCCTTCTGTGATCTTCCTGTAGCCTGTCAAGTTTGGTAGTGTTGATGTCATATAAGGGCCAAAGGAGCATGGGCGACTGCATTGTGAGTGGACACCAGAGCTCCTGCCTAATTTGCCTACCTAGCCCTATGTATTTTGGTGCTCGGTGTATAGCTGCTTCAATTTTAATGGGGTTGTGTGGTTTTGACCTTTTGAATGCCTCTGATAATATACCCCATCTACTTCTGGCACCAATTAAGGCTCTTTGGTAGACAAAATAAGACATGTTGTCGTATTCTGCATACACATCTGCTCTAAGTTTAAAATTTTTATCTCTGATTTCCTTTTTAGTATTCCCATATGTCAGTCTAAACCAATCCCTCAGGAATACTTCTGGTTGACTACTCTCTACTCTTAATGGTAGGGGTTCCATTTTCTCAAATTCTCTGTAATTCTCCAATTGTCTATCATAGTTAGCCTCATTGTGCATCCAAGACATTAGGGCCCTTAGGTGTATATCCCTTATGTAAGGTAGGGGGTTCCATTCAGTCTCTGTAGGGATGATGAAATTATGCACATACAACTCACAGAATAGGTTTTGTTGCCAAGATGGAAGTGTCTGGTATAAACCATAGAACTCCTATTCTGATTTGAACTCTGCGTTTACATCATTGAGGGTCATCATCAACTGAAATAGGAGGAATTGTTATTTTAGATAGATGGTATAGACCCTAGGTGGAGGTCTACAATAAATTATCTTGTTATTCATCTTAAGGGCATGTTCCATTCTCTGTTTCTATTTTGCCAACTGATCTTTTAATTCTGCAATTTCCTCTCCTTGTTCTACTATTACTTTCTGTAATTTCTTTTTCTCTTCTCCCCATAGAGTGGTTGTCAGCACATGCTTATTATATAACTGGAAGAGAAGCATTTTCAGAGTAATCAAACTACTATTTTCATCTTGGTTATTCTTCTTCCTTTATTCTCTCCATAACTGCTCTAAGAATTTTATTAACCAAGTTCGCTTATAGGAAACTAAAGCATTTATTGTGCAAGCTAGCTGGTGAGTTATAGGGGTTTCTTTCTCATGGGTTGGAACATCTTGATGACTAACTCTTGGGTCATTTTGACATACATTTGGCTCATCTTCACACTCCTCATCTAGATTTTGAGGAATGTCTGGGATCTTAGACTGGCTAGGATAATTATCCAGATCAATATGAATAGGAGTTTGCTCCTCAAATTGTTTGGAGGAAGCGGTCTGAATTTCGGTGGGTGCTTTAGGAGTGTTTCCTCTCATCCTAAAACTTCTTCTTACATGGATTTCCTCAACTTCTACGGCCTTTTTCTTACTAACCCTTCTTTTTTTCTCTGCTGTAGGAGTAGTGGCTACAGGAACATACTTCATTTTCTTCTTTCTTGAGACTTGAGGGTTACATGGTTTAGCTGCAGGAACCGAAGTTTCTCCTACTAACTTCAATTTTCCTTTTGTTTAGGTGGCAGTAGGTATAATTCTTATATGAGTGGTTAAAGGCACATTTTATTGTAAATTTTTGGTTTTTTCCCCTTGGGTACTTTGCTCGCCAACTGGATCACGGGAAACTGCATTATCTTGTCTAATTTGCACATTACAGGCAATTCTAGGCTGAAGGGTTTTATGATGGAAAAACTTTTCCCATGCCATAGGGGAGGCATCCCTAAGATATCTTTCTATGAGTAATTTAATTAGGGCATGGTGAGTAACTAAGTTGTCTTTCCCTTTCTAGGTTTCTTCAGCACTAATGCACAATATATTAAATAGAAAATTGGGTGCATTCATTGGGATATTATGTCGTACATAACTAAGTAGCTTAAAATGATGCACATGAAAATTAGATAATCATCATTCACAGGTGAAATACTTAATAATGTGCGTAGCCAACTCCTGATATGGTGAAGGAATGGACATCCTTTTGCATCCCTGTTTAGTGATCTCCAATGGAGGGTCTCCTAGTAGGGTGAACTAAGCCCTGGCTGACCTGGCATCATGCGCATTGGGGTAGTGTTCTCCTACTACTAAAAAACTAGTTACTTCTGCTATTTTCCCCTCTGTTGCAACAACTATCAACCCCCATACCGTCACTTGGCCTTCATCGAATGTGTTTCCAAATTCTGCTACTGTTTCCTCATCAAACTTCATCAATTTTAATAAATATCCCAGCCATCCGCAAGCATTAAATCTTCTTACTGCCTCAATGTTAGATAGTAAAATACCATGACCCACTGGTTCATGCCACTGCAATTGGCCCCCATTTGTGCTTACAAAATTCAACCTCTACTCTATTCTTGATAATTACCTTCTTCCTTTGAATTTTAGACTACCTCTTGTAAAACCATAAACCCTCTTTCACATTCTTCTGGTATTCTTGAAATGAACAATAATAATGTACTTTAACATAATAAATCATAGATATTCATGTGAGAGCAAGATTTATGTCATGGTTTTAATACTGGGTCACATCTAGTCTGACAATTAGGGGTTTATTCAGAATAAAGGTACGACATTTGACACTTGTGTGATGCAGCAGCTAGATTTTAATTAAGACAGTGCTGAAGTACAGATTTGTGGATCTTAACGAGTAAATAGAAATGACATTTTAAGAATTGGCACACTTCTCTGCCCCTTATGAAATATTGACAAGTTCCCTCTCTTGTCAGACTTGGCAGAAGGTACAGAACTGGATTAAGGCGGCAATGATACATTTATTGCAGTATTCGATATAACCAATGAAATATATGGGCTAAAAATAGAAATAAATTTGAAAATCTCGTACCTGTTAATTGATCATCGCATGTGCCATGAAATATTGGTGAGAGTGGAATGACGGTTTTGGTGGTTGGCATGCGTCAGCACATGATCTCTTTATTGAAAGCATAGAAATATGATGACGTGGAAGGTGGGTGGATGGAAGATTTAGAAATGAAATGGGTTGAAAAAGAAGAATGTAGAAAGTGAATGGAGAATATGAACTTTATGTAAACATAAAGTTTTTATTATGGTCATGCTTTGAAGGAATTCTTATTGAAGAGTTCCAGGAAGAAGGTTGACACCCTCTTCTGCAGGAAGTGTTACCTGCTGATCCTTTAAAACTGGCTGGTTGAATTGTTGTAGGAAGCCTTCTTTCATTTGTGGCTGGTGATACAATTTTCGCCTATGTCCATTGACTAGTAGCTTGAAGTATACAGGGTCAATTGTGGTCAACTGGACTGCTCCATTTGTAAATACATATCTTATTTCATATGGACCTAGCCATCATGTCTGCAGCTTGCCTGGTATCTCTTGGAATCTGGAATCATATAACAATGCCCAATCTGCAACTTTGAACTGCTTACTCTTAATATGGGTATCATGCCACTATTTTCTTTTCTTTTGTACAATTTCCATGCACTATAGGGCAGACTTGTGCATTTCATCCAAAGAATTGAGATGCGGCAAGCGCTCTCTCTGTGCTGCAGGAAGATCAATATTTAACTCCAGTGCTATTCTTAATGTTTTGTGTTCAAATTCAATCGGTAGCATTTCTGTTTTACCATATAACAGTTCAAATGGATTGAACCCTGTGGTGGTCTTCCATGTTTTTCTATATGCCTAGACGGCTTCTGATAGTCTACTACTCCAATCTCGGTGATGAAAATGAACTATCTTTGTTAAGATTACTTCTATTTCCCGATTTGTTACTTCTGCTTGTCCATTGGCTTGGGGGTGATAGGGGCTTGATTTCTGATGTCTGATATTATATTCCTTCATGAGTTCCATTATTAGATTAGATGTCAATTGGGTACCTTGATTAGTAACAAGTTCTCTTGGCATGCAATATCTAGTAAAAATTTCTTCATACAGAAATTCAGCAACTTTATGATCTCTGGCATGCTTCATTGCTCTGACTTTGACCTATTTGGTCAGGTAATTTGTGCACACCATAATGTATGACTTCCCATTGGATGGAGGGTCTACAAGGCCAATAAAGTCCATGCCCCATTTATCAAATATGTTACCACCACCTATGGGTTTAAGGGCATTTCATCTGATCTTGTTGGTTAGCCCATTCTTTGACATTTATAACACTTCCTTGTATAACTTGTTGCATCTTTGTGAAGTGAAGGCCAGTAGTAGCCAGTTGTTAAAATCTTCTGTGTTGTTCTTTTGGCTGCAAAGTTCCCTCCACATGGTTCATTATGACATGAATGAAGAATGTCATATGTCTCATCTTCTCTCACACATCTCCTCATGACTTGGTCAGGTCCAGTGTAAAATAATGTGCTATCAATCCAAGAGAAATGAAAGCTTGTCTCTACAAGTAGCTTCTTATCCTTATAAGAGAAATGTGTTGGCATTTTGTTAGCTGTTAGGTAATTAGATATATCAGCATACCATGGAATTTGGATAGCAATATGAAATAAATGTTCATCTAGAAATGCATCATCTATCAAAGTGGTATCTTCTTCAGCATGATAAATTTGGGATAGATTATCAGCTACCACGTTCTCTTTCCCCGACTTATCAATGATTGTTATATCAAATTCTTGCAAAAGAAGGAGCCATCTTGCTAACCTGCCTGTGATGGTAGGTTTCTTCATCAGATACTTAATTGCTGCATGGTCAGTATGAACAAAGATAGGATAACTAGTCACATAATAGTAGAATTTGTTCAGAGAATAAACTACTGCTAGCAATTCTTTTTCAGTCACTATATAGTTTAACTCTAGTCCATGTAGACTCTTACTGATATAATAAATTGCATTTTCAAGGTTTTTAGTCTTTTGTCCTAAGACAACACCTACGACATAGTCTAAAGCATCTTTATGTATGTGAAATTGAAAAGTATAGTCAAGACCCCTAAGTACTGGTGCAGTTGTCAAAAGTGACTTGAGCTGCAGGAAGGATTCATCACATTCTTTTGTCCAAGAAAATTTAGCTTCTTTGGTAAGTAAGTTGTACAGAGGACTAGATATTTGACTAAAGTTCTGGATAAACCTCCTATAATAGCCAGCGCGACCTAGGAAAGATCTGACTTCTTTTTGCTTAGTAGGGATAGGGAGTGTGGGAATTACCTCTATCTTCGTAGGGTTGTAACACCCCAAAATTGGCATCTTGCAACCCTAACCAATTTTTTTGCATCTCTCATTCTTCTAAATCATCAGAGTCCTATTGTACTAGGCAATTCTGAGTTTTAACTAACTCTACTCGACCTGAGTGTCAAATGCAGAAAATCCTAAATCTGTATTAATCATACATCACATTTAATTCCTAAGAACCTATTTGGCTAAA
>MU223268.1:1159309-1183524 GCA_018584345.1 Thuja plicata
CTCAGGCAGGTTTTACCTCTTAAGATTACTGTTTACACAGTATTTGTTGATGTGGACACTAATTAGCTATGTATCTTTATTGGACCAACTTATGAATTATCTTGCAAATGACCAAGCATAACCATAAGCAAGATATTACCATAAAAATCATAGTTATAAACATAACAATAACCAGTGATACAAGGATTCTCATCCTTCTTCCTTATCTTTATAGGAGGGATAACCTAATGGATTCACTCTTCAAGGAATCAATAATATGGACAGTGTCCTGCTGAGAGAGGTCCTTAACAAGTTTAGTTTGTTTGTTCTTAGTAACAGAGTATTTTAATTGATTTGGTTTTGATAACTTGGAATATCTCAGACATAGATAGGTTATCAGACTGCTTTCTGAACCAGTGCCTATCCTTTGGGGCTATAGAGTCAAATATAAGCTAAGATATCATTTAAATAAAACACAGTAAACTGCCTCACAGTTCACATGCAACTCAGACAAATTGCCTTACAAGTTATCCTGTCACCTCAAATCTATTGTATCAAATCCTTAAACAGAGTAGTATGCTCCTTGAAATCACTTACAACATTTAATTCTTTCCTTGAAAGAAACTTGCAAACAATTAAATGGTTACCTTATAACCAATATGCTTAGAATACCATGTAGACCTAACATAGAAGAGAACATACAAAGAAAAAGAGACAGCAAGAGAGAAGAGTAAAATTGCACCGTATATTATTTATAAGATCCAACCTTTCATACATGAGAGATTACACAGCTTCCAAAAGATAGACATAAGCTATAATATCTGAGTTATGTAGTATATTATCTCTTCTCCAAAAAATGTTCCAATATCAAAGACCTTTAACTATTACAATTCTTCTGCTATATATAGAAATTAGACCATCTTGGAATCCCTAAGGATGCAACAAGCTTCACATGGTCCCAAAACCCTAACCCTAAAGATACAAGAGAGACAAAAGAGAGAGAGAAGAAGCGATGAAGTGACTGAGTCAAAAAGGTAAAATCAAATATCTCTTGTTCTTCTCACGACATGGCCACTGCAATCTGATTTGTAGATGGTAGCTGGTGTAGTTATGCCGAGTCCTAATAGTTGTTCTCGCCTGCTCACCTACATCTCCTTTTGAAATAACTGTCCATCATGTCTATGAACAGTGCAGCTAGCGCCAAGTGTTTACCTTACTCATCATCCAAAATTTCCTCCTCCACTACAGGATTCTTTTTCTTCGGTGTTGTCATGACTTCCCATGCCTTTACTTCATCATCTGTCGGCCAATTGAAGTCTTGAGTGCTTTGTACCTGTACCTTTTGTCTGTCCCATCTCACATCAGTGATGTTCTTGACATCAAGTAGGAATTTTTTGATATCTGTCTCAGCTTTGAATGCCTCATCCAATATTAAATTAAACCCATCAATATCAACCTCAGTTCCCAAAAGAAAAGCCTCTTCACTAGGCATCTTGGTGTCAAATTCATTCCTCCAGGCATCTATAGCTTTCACCTRGTCATCTYCTCCTTTCAAGGMAGGAATAAACCTATTAAAATCARCTGAAAAGAGACWCAATTTAGCCTCTATTTGGTTCAATTTTCCCTTGAAGAATGAGAGTGAAATATTTATCCTTTTGATCTCRTCTTCTACCTCTGTGACTATTGGAGGAAAGTCAGGCCTTATGGTCTGTAGAGATGACAATTTCTCAAATAAACTTGCCCTAGYAGACCATTTWGTGAAGTATGGRTTTAGAATTAGAAGGTACCTCAATACCTCAGCATGYAATATAGGCAATTTATTATAGGTATTGATTAMAACATYARCTTTATCTTTGAGGATCTCAATCMTATGTTGTAATATRCCTTTYARTGCTTTCAATGCTATTGCAYTTCCYTTTTCYTCATCCACCTTTTGTTCYAYARCCTYTTCTGACTTAGGCTTGTCTTCTATTTGCATAGGTGGTGGTTGTGCAGGCACAWACACAACCTCAGGYTTYGYCTCCAATTYCTCTGATAATGTCTTTATCATCTKATCCCTTTGGTATAGTTTTATGTGGCACATGTCTCTRTCTTTAGACAGTGCACTTGTTTCTTCCAGTAAAGTWGTATACCYTTCAGACAATTKCTTTGTCTTGTCCTCATTTAGTTGAGCCCAGTGTGTCATAATCTGTGAGATTTCTAGGTCCCCTRTATTYTKTACTGACCACACCATYTGATTCCCCACCATRTTCTCTTGWATGTTKACTAATTRGGGWTTTTGRTCYTTRGGGCTCAAACTCCACATGGMAAAGGCTTGTGMCTTTGGGTTATACCCAAATCCTTTGATCATTTCTCCWACYTGGACTTCACTGACYATCTTAAGGTCAGGCTKCTTTYTGATTTGATCTATTRTGAAAGMAGAWGCCAAGTCCCAACCTTCAGCTAATAAAATTCCACTTCCTAGTACCATCTTCCTAGCATCTTCAGGAGAGATGTCCTCAATCTCAGGATCATAATTTTTTAGGGCCACAAGAGCTTCATTGGTAATTGTTTCTTTCCCATCCACAAGTAATTGGGACTTTAGCTGCTCTGCTTTGTGCCACCTGAGAAAGTCTTTAAACTCTTCTATCTTCACAAAGTTGTCATCATCCAGGAATTTCTGCTGGTTAAGAAACCTTTCATCTACACAAGCCCTGAGTGGTATTTCTACCTCATCTTCTAAGACATGCCTTTTCTTCTTTCCTTCTCTGATTTCTTTTCTCAGGTTATGATCATATAACCTGGTGCCTAGTACTAAGGCCTTAGCCTTATCCCTTTTCTTATTTTTCCCTTCAACTGGGGGCTGGCCTAATTCCAACTTTTGCCTCTTTGCTGCAGGCTCTTCCACATCATCAGGCTGAGTGGCAACTATTAGATCAATAATATGTTGTTCTTCCCCTTGCAACTGTGGGATCTCAKCCATTTCTTKCTWTGGGGCTTGTTGCTRTAGAGGAAGCATAGAAGGACGTGCATAATCACTATCATCACCACTCTCYTCCTCTGATTCTGAGTGTTCAGGTGATTGAGCACCTTTCTTATCTAGGACCGTATCCAACTGTTCTACTARYACATAGTAGTTRTCAATCATAGCCTTWATCCTATCAAAATAGGAAAKATCAGGGTAAAAACCCCCAAATGATAATCCATTTCTTCTGATTTGTGTCTRYAGCTTCAGCAGCTCCTRAATTCTCAGTCTTCTCACATGAATGTCATCCTCATCCAAGAGATTTCTTATTGAATCTTCCTCTATACATTCACAATGCACATTGGTATTAGGGATTGTAGGAGTGTACAACTTCCTAACCCCAGCCATGAAGCCTTCTGGGTCAATATATCTATAAGGGGCTGCCCCCATTCTAAAATTTTCCAACCATTGACCTACTTCATCTATGGCATTCTTACCAATTGTAAAATTTGCAATCTTAAATTGCCTAGGGGTTATAGTCCCCTTCTTATGTGGTGCAAAGTGCTCATTGTCAGTTAACATCAGCTGCCAAATGAATTCCATAGCAGCAACCCTCATAGGCACATGATAAGGTAATATATGGGGTGGATGAATACACCCATATACTCTGATTATGGTGAAATTCTCCTCTAAGAAAAAGTCACCCCAGTTGTGGTTTCCAGACCAGTTTTCTTTGTAATGGCAGGGCCTAAGCAATTGAATAATCTTTAATGGGACTCTAGTTCTGCTAGTCCCTAAACTCTGCACAATTGGATATACAATCCAATTTTGGAATGCACAAAAATCAAAATCCCTAGAAGTATAGTTCCAAACCCTAACCCAGAACTGGATAGGATTTGGTTGTGCCTGATAGAATCTCTGAGGGGATAAATTGTGGGGATCCATGATTGTGAAATTGAAATACAAAAGAAGGTGCATCAGGACTGAATAATGCAAGAATTTTGGCTCCTTCTCCTTAGGGTTCTTTAATTTCTTCTGTGTTGCCACAAAACCCTCATGCATTTCATTGATTATATGTTGAATATAATCATAACTGGTGCTTGAATGCACCTCCTGCAGGTCTAAAACCATCATTAAGATGCCCGAGCTGATTCTCTCTGCATCTCCATCAATTCCCAACACTCTACAAAAGGCATAAGCATTGTACTTGATGTAGAAGAGTAGGTCCTTGAAATAATATGGATAGGGTTCTACCATAGGACCTAAATAATTCTTTAGTTCTTTCAACATATTCTTTTGTAGCAAGCCTTTTGCAATTCCAGGATTAGAACTATATCTTTTTTTCTGCCTTGTCATGTCAATTCTTTTAGACATGGTGCTGAATAAGCCAAAGGCTTGCATAAATGAGTTTATATTTAAAATCAACAAGGCAGTGCCATCATCCCTTTTGATGGTCTTTGTGAGGGCATCATAGTGACTAGCCAGGTCAAGAAAAAGGTCAACATCTAAGAACACATCAGAAACTAATAACCTAGCCAGACCACATGTCCAAGGGTTTGAAATAGGGATAGGCTTATCTGAATTCTTATAAAAGTATGTAAAAAGAGAGTAACCTGTTGTGCCCGAGGTCATAGCATCTCGGATATTTTAATAATCATCTAGAAGGACACTAGCATCGGCTTTCTTACTCTGTGTTGATCCTGGAAGAAGCTGGAGAAACTCATCAGAGTAACTAGGTTTTCCTTTCTGTTCTTCTCCACTGCCTCCACTGGTTGAAGCGACGCTCATAGCTCTACTCACCTTTGCAACACCTTGAAATTATTTCCTCTAACCGATATTGAAACAAATCTAATCTCCAATATTAGCCAACTGCTCAGAGCACAACTTCTGGAATTTTAGAAATCTCTGATCACTTCTGGATACACTGCAACTGCTCAAAATATCACTCTTCTCTGAAAACAAGCAACTTGGCTCTGAAAAATTGAAAGCACGGTGAATGGGAATGAGTGCACTATTAACTCCTTATAGCTGTCATCTAGAGTACACAGCTCATAATTTGGAAACATCAGTTCTGCCATTAATTCGGCATGCTGTGAACTTTGAAAAACCTAGCCGTAGTTGCACGAAGTTGACAGGAAATCAAATTTCAAATATGAATCCTTGAAGAAATGATAAAAAATTTAAGAGAGCTGACATGTCACTTTCTCATTTGCTGTCTATCTCACATCTCATCTACCTTTTATGCACAGTGATCAAAATTTGAGCCTCTGATTGGCTGTCGAGAGATTTGCCCTGTCACATGAAGAAACTGCCGCCATTTTTTAGATTTTGTGATCAGGCGACCATGCGACTGCATTAAGTCTCTCTATCGTGGGAATTTGTTCTTAACCATAGTTCCATCTCAGGACCTGGTGACTAGCCGTTATCTCTAACATTCACAGTTATCACGCTGTCACTAAAATCTTATACACCTTTTCAAGACCATGCGGCAAGCCTTAGTCACCCAGTCGGGAGATACCTTCACTTTATCTTAACCTGTTACAAGTGCCTTTTCTTTACTCATAGTAACTGCGCGACATACCTTAATCGCCAAGTCGGGAGGAATTTTTCCTTCGGGCACTTTCCTTTCCAGACTTCACGACCACCGTTGGATCTTCTGTTTCTTTCATCTGACGGCTGTCGCTTAATCGCTTAATATTTCTTCATGCCCTTAAATCTTTCTCAGACTTTGTGACAATGGGCAAAGGACCCTTAGTCTCGAAGTTGCAGGATCCATTTCTTCCTTCTGGCAACTTCTCGACAATCCACTTACATTATGACAGATGTCACCAGCTTACTGGTTTACTTGATGCATAATGGGAGATTGAAACATTATTCTATTTTGGCGACATCCCGATTGAGTCAAACCGCAAACTGCAAATAGTTAGTCGCGTAGTCTGAACAGCTAACTCTTAACCACCATTTTGTTCTGAGACCATGCAACTGAAGGAATGCTTAACCATGAGCTTTGGCTTGATCTGGCGATAACGCGACATGAAGTAATCACGAAGTCTGAGAACTTTTTACATAACTGTTGATTTCTTCCGTGATCACCTGACTGAGCAGTGGGTCCCTTTTTTATATATCTTATAACATGACATCTCATGAAAACCCAACTAAAAGAAAATCGCAAAGTCTTAGAATGCTGAAGGAATATTCTAATTTATATTGAGACCAAGCGACACAAAGGAAAAGCAAAGTCGGGAAGAGCCTTGGAATATTCAGCCAGGGTAACGCGATGAGGTGACTTAACTTTTAAAACACATGTCTTAAGTGATTTGAAAAAGCAACAGTGAAACATAAGACATGACCTAGGGTTTAAAGTTCAGTGTTTAACACTTGGATACTTAGGGTTTTCAAGGTCTTTGCAATTTTGGCAAAGCTTAGGCATAAAAACCTGAAATTTGACAGAGGGCAAGACAAGGAATGAGGAGAACCAGCAAAAATAGGAAATACAACCAACACCACCATACTTTGTTGGAGGAGGAACTGTAGAAGGTTTAGTGTTCTCAGGAGGTCTCCCAAAAGAACGGGGAGACAAAGGAAAAGATGTAATAGATAATATAGGTCCAATCTGATATCCTCCCATATCATTTTCTTTGAGAGTCAAGTTATTTTCCATTTCTTTTAATTTATCCTCAAGGATTTCAATAGATTCTCTGTTGGTAGGCACAAGGATGTTAGCAGATTTTGTGAGGGCATTGTAATCATAGCATGTATTAGCAGGTATAGTCACTTCAGAACCTTGGAATGGGAACTTAATGCACTGATGGTATGTGGAAGGGACAGCTTGCATTTCATGGATCTGTGGCCTTCCTAATAGGATATTGTATGCCAAAGGGATGTCAAGCACTTGACAGATAACATCTTGTTCAACAGGACCAACTCTAATTGGAAAAACAAATAAACCCTTGGATTTACGTTCTTCCTCATCGTAGGCTTTAATGGTAATCTTTTTGCTAGCATCAATACAATCTTCGCCATAGCCTAAATCAATAAGGAAACTAGTAGAGAAAATATTTAGGCCAGCACCGTTATCTATGAGAACATGGTGAACACGCTTTGGACCTATCATGACTTCAATGTGCAGAGGATTATTATGCGGGTGACTCAGAATGGTCATCTTCCTTAGAGAAAGACAAATAATGTGAGGAGGTCAAGTGACCTACCATAGATTGAAACCGGTCGAGATCAAGAACTTTTGGGACATTTTCCTAAGTAAGGGCTTTGTCCAGGATTTCCCTGTGAGAAGGGGAGATTTTCAGGAGCTCAAAAATAGTTATCTAAGCATTAGTACGTTGAAATTTACCAAGAATGTTGTAATTGGTAGCATTAGATGAGGAACCCACTTTGGGATTCTTAGTAGCAGAGTCAACCTTAGCTTTGTCTGAAGGTTGAGTTGATGTAGATATAGAAGGCTCAGGGCCTTTGAGAATGATTTTAGCATGAGATTGAGTAACAACATTATCACTCGCTTGAGACTTTCCTTGTTCAGAAGATTGAGGTGCAGTCCCTCACAAAATGAAAGGTGTTTTAGACTTAGGAGTATCTTCCTTTCCCTTAAGAATGAGGACATAATAGTATTCAGTATCAATAGGTTCAACCATATTAATGACATTGTCATTATTGGTGTAAGTATAGTTGACCTTAGCATCAGTATATTTTCCTTTAGATGATTCACCTTTCCCATGAGGAGGAAATGGATCCTTGAAAGCTTGGTGATCAGAGTTTTTGTTGTGACTTTCCACAGCAATAACCTCACTATCAATGAGATCCTGGATTGTATGCCGCAACTTAAAACAAGTAGCTATTTTATGACCTTTGTTTTGGTGAAAATCACAATAAGTGGATTCATTCCACCAAGAGGGCCTTGGTTGCAGATCATAAGGTCGTGGATTATCCAATGGAGTAAGTAACTGATTGTCCACAAGAGTTTTGTAAACCACCTCAAGAGGTTCTCCTAAAGGAGTGAACTCATGCTTGGGCCTATGAGCCCAAGGTTTAGGTCCAAAAAATTTTGAAGTACTCAGCTTGGATTCTTCCATAGCCTTTTTAGTGGCTTTGGTCACTTGCATCATGGTAGCGAGATTAAAGGCAACCTTGGAAGGCTTAGCAGTCACACTGTCTACAACACCATCATTAACAACATTTTGGTTCTTGTTGGGAAATTTGGATTTATCTTTTCTTGAGGAAGAAGACCCTTATTTATTTTCCTTGTGTAGGGTCAATTCTCCTTTCTTGATCATAAATGTCTCAATCCTTACAGCTTGTTTAATCATATCATCAAAGGTTAGAGGACCATGTAGCTATACTTGATACCCAAAGTTGGGGAGAATATTATCGAGAAAGATGTCCAACTTTTTGGACTCGGGTATCTTGCGATAATATCATGTATAAAGTTGTCTCCATCTTTGGGAAAATGCCAAGAGCGATTCCCCATTGTTTTGTTTCAAGTTGCAAAGATCTCAAATATGAACCAGATGTTGGATGTTGTGAGAATAATGTTGTAGAAATAAATTGGCAATTTTGTCAAAGGTCTTGATGCCAGTTGGTAGTCTAGAGAACCATTCCATAGTTGATCCTCCCAAACTACATGGGAAAAGATGCATAAGATAGGTTGTGTCATGCATGAATTCCATGGAGAGAGCACCAAATTCTCTCAAATGGTCTTGAGGGTCAGATGTACCCAAGAATTTGTCATATTTAGGAAGTTCAACTCCTTTGAGAAAAGGAGGCATGTGAAGATATTTATCAAATGGGAAAGGATAGATTCTTTCTAGCATGAATTATGTGACAGGTTTGTCTTTCTCTTTCAAGATTTGAGAGAGTTTCTCTCACATAGTTTGCATTTCTTTGCACAAGAGGAAATTTTTATTTTCTTCCTCTTTCTCAACAAGTGTTTCTAAAGCATAATTGGAAGGTAAATTAGCCCCTTGATTGGCTAGTTCAAGAATGTAATTTTATTTTTCCTCAACTAGTAGAATTCCCATCATTTTACAGAATTCTTTGTTAGCATGAGCGTGTGCAATCTCTTCTTGAGTGATTTCAACTTCTACATCATTAAGGGCGTCTTGAGATTGGGACTTACCCCAAGTTTTAAAGAGATCAGTTCTACTAACCTCACCACCTGATTGGTTATGATCTACCATCTTGCCAAAATGCAAGGATTCAAGGTGTAAAGACTTGGTATGAAAATATTGAGTGTTCTCTGAATTTGGGTCTTCTTGGAACAAAGGATTTCAAACCCTACTAAGATCCATAGGAAATGACTATTTATTGTAAGGTCAACATACCAGGGAAGGAGATCGAGATGATTCCTCAGTAGATGTAGCCGGTAATGGTGTGGAAAGTATAGATTCATCTTGATTGATTGAAGGAAATGTTTTGCCACTTCGAGTTGTGACAGTCATAGACAAAGTTTTGAACAAGGAATGTGAACTAGGACCAAAATTGAAACTGTCTCAAAGTAATTGTAGAGAATGTGCCAAAAGGTGAAGTATCCTTGGTGCAAAGCATCTAATATGAGGCTAAAACAAGCCAAGATGTGACTATTGTGACACAAGGCATGATGACACAGATGAAATAAATCGGAAGGACATGAGACAAGACCAGTTTAAGAAAGAATCATGTAGTTCTCAACCCAAGAAACCAAGTTTCAAACTATGTGAAGATGAATGGAAAAAAAATAGACCCATATCAGAAACTAGATTTGACAAAAGTACATTTGAATGATAGATTTTAACTCACTGTTTAGGACAAAAGACTAAAGTTTCACACAACAAAATGCTCTATCACGCAAAGTTTCTCACCAAACCGTGTGAAGAAATGCTTGCTTTGCGTGAAGAATGACACTAGTTGACAGAATAAAGACTGACAGAGTAATGGCATTGTTGCCAAATATCATGCGATAGTATACTATGTATCATGCAAATATTCTCACCGAATGATGTGAAGATTGGGAAATTTTATGCTAAACTATGCAAATATTAAAAAAAGGACATTTATAGAATCAGACTATTAAGACCAGTTTGTGTTTTCCAAGATGAAATCATGCTATTTTATAACAGATAGTTCAAGTTACAAATTGTTTTGGACATGTTCAAGATTGATAGTTTGTGTGTTTTGATGATAGTTTTGATTGTTCAAATGATACACCCACACAAAACACATTGAACAGAATATTTGTAATACCAGAACAAGAATATCACAACCCTAAGATAGCCAGGAAAATATCTGTTGAATCCCCACTTGAACCGAAGTTTAGCTATGCTTACCCTTAGAAGATAAATTAGAAGCTTGGAAGAAAAGGCTCCTCCTTACATATGCACTCACTTCTCAGGCATACCAAGCTTCATACCCCAAAGGAATTGCTTCCCAAAGGGCTATTATCTCTACTAAAAGCCGTAAGAATGTGGGGTGTCTTAGTCGGTCTCTGACCTTCCGTGCCAATAAATAGAGAGTTTTTGGAAAACTAGAACAACAGTTTGTAGTAAGGTCATCTATTCAGGTGGTTGTGATCAAGTCATTTTCCCAATAAAGGGGGCTCTCCCAATCCGTTCAAAGCAAGGCTTTCACCTTAACGATGTTGGGACTTTAGCACACCACTAGGGTACTCGAGGAGATTTTGGTTGCCACAAGGAATTCACACCTATCTATTGTGACATTAATCACAATAGCATTTTTTGTATACCGATTTGGAAGGGCTTAGCTTTAGCCTATTACCAGTTGGGCATCCACTCTCACCAGCTCTACTAAATCTCTCAGAAGGTAGCCACTCTAGAAGAATCACAGGAATTTCTCTTACACCCAAGATTTATAAAGGAAATGGGAGAGGATATGTTCATGTATTTCTTAGGATTACAATCTAAAAAACACTTTAATCATGCAAGACAATGATTCATTTTAAGCACCAACCAAAGTGTGTTTTAACTACCAAACACAGATATAAGAAGTTGTGAAAACACGCAAGGTCTTTGACAAACATCCTAAAATAAACCCATTAGTAGTTTGTAATGCCTTTCTTCATATTAGCATCCTGCAACAAACATGTCAGAAGTTTATGATGGCTTTTTCTTTATCTTAGCATCCTGCAAACCACTGTCAAGCTGCTTCAAAAGATAAAATCAGGGAAACACAGTTGTCAGAAAATAGCAGGTGGTTAAAAATTGAGACAATAAAATATCAAAATGAAAGCTTTGGTCTGTAATTTCACGCGATAAAGTATGCTAGGTTGCGCAAAGAAGTGTTGGAAGCCACGCGAAGAACTAGAAAGTTTGCGCAAGACGTACAAAAAGTTTGCGCGAAGTTAAAACAGAACTTGTATGGAAGTACGGACAAAATGTAAAAAAATGAAAAATATGAAATGAAATAAGGCCAAAACAGAAATGTACCTTCCCCACAGTGGGCACCAGAAATGTATGTGGTAAATTTTGCCTTGTTAATTCACCATACACTTCAACATAGTCCTTCTTCACCAGGTACACACAAGACTGAATATGAGATTATTCATCCTGTCTACCTGCATGATTCGACCTGTTTCCTTCTATCCAGATGGGGCTTTTGAAATTGCTCTTAGATCGAGAGCCTCACAACCATGGACCAATCTAGGAACGAAGGATTTATCATGATGAATGTAATACAATGAAATATTATACTAAGAAATGAGAGATGTAAGATAATCTATGATATGATTTTCAATGCAATTATTCTAGAAATTGAAACTATTCTATTGCAATATGAAAATTATTCTATATGAGATATTAAGAAATGAGACAATAATTCAGTTTTTTAACAATGCATAAAAGTGAGTGGGGGTTTTGAATGAAGAATGAGAGTTCTTTTATAGACTCAGAGATGATCAGAATAGAAACTTTCCTCTTTGAAATAAAATAGATAGAAAAGCCAGTTCAGAATAGAAAGCTTTATTCAAAAGAATACAATAAATTGTTTTCTTCCCGTTTTAACTATTTTCTTTGTTTGATTTAGTTCTGTTTTATTTGAATTAATTATTTTCTTTCTCTTTAAAGAATAATTAATTCAAAGATTCTATTTCTAAATAAAATAAAGATTTTTTGAGAGAATATCCAATTAATTAAATAAATATGACCTCATAATTTCTTTTTCTCAATCATTTGAATAATTAAATTCAATTATTGAAATGAGGATATTTATCTAAGAATTAAATATTATTTAATTCCTTTTCATGTGTCTTAGCTAAAGAGGGTGAATTTAATTTAATTAAAGTGCTAGGACTTTATTAATTAAATTAATTCGATCATAAGGTTTGTTTAGCCAATTGGTATTTAGGAATTCAATATGATGTATGATTAATGCAGATTTAGGATTTTCTACATTTGACACTCAGGTCGAGTAGAGTCAGTCAAAACTCATAATTGCCTAGTACAATAGGACTTTGATGATCCAGAAGAATGACAAATGCAACAAAATTGGTTAGGGTTGCAAGATGCCAATTTTGGGGTGTTACAGTGGTTGTTGTTCTTAAGCCTTCTATGTTTAGCCTATGCATTATATCTTTAGTCATCACATTTATTGCTGCTCCCAAATCCACTAGAGCATTTTTCACAGTCTGTCCATTTATTATCAGGTCGACTACTGGACTGCCATGACCTAAATACTTTGGTATTACCACCTTTCCTAACATGATATCTACTAATTTCCCTACACCATGTATTGTTTGAGGGTCTTTCTTCTTCCATCCTAGCTTTTTAAGGCATGCTTCCTTAATAGCCTTTCCATAAAGAGGTATATCTTTGATAGCTTGGAATAGAGGGATTTGAATGTTCATATTTTTTATCTTCTCAATAATATCAAATGTTTCTTCCTCTTGGGGTATAGGTTTTTCTTTATTTAGCCTATGTTGAAAGGGTGGATTTGGAGTGTGGACAGTAGTTCTGCTGGGTATATCAGTTGGCTGGCTAGTTTTTGGCAGTGTGGCTTCTAGAAGTAGTGTTGCAGGAGTGTCTGCAACTTTCATGATAATAGGATATTCAGGTGTAGGCAGTGTGGTACCGGACCTCAAATGGATATCAGCTATCTCTAATGAATAAGTAGGGCACTGCTGAGTGTTAGTAGTGTACGTTTGCTACTGCTGTTGTTTGTTGTTTAGATTTGGCTGTGATTGAGCAGGCAATTGGGTTACCTTTGGATTAGCATTAGTTGCTACAAGAGGTGGCATTATTGTAGGTGGTTGCACTGGAGGTGGTAATTGTGGACCGCCAAAATTTTGGTTAGGCCACTATGGAGGCCCCCTCCATTGATTATTTTGCTGCAATTTCCTTGCGGTGGTTGCCATTGATTTTTCTGATTTTTCCACTGATTATTTTACTGATTTTTCCATTGGTTATTTATTGATTTGGCCACTAATTATTTTGCAGGTTTTGCCATTGGTTATTTTGCTGGTTTGGCCACTGGTTATTCTACTAGTTTTGCCATTGGTTATTTTCCTGGTTTGGCCACTGGGGTTGAGAGTACTGAGAAGTGTTCTGATAATTTTGGTTTTGCCACTGATTATTGTTAAAATTTGAAAATTGTAGGGGATCTTGTGGCATACCTTGTCATGAAGCCCATGGTCAATGTTGAGCAATGAATAACACTTGATCATTTTCTCCTTCTATCTTCATGTATTCAGTTGGAAAATGTTGATTTTCCAGGTTGGCTACCAGCTTACATCCGCAGTCTTTCTTTTATTTGTGGCAGTGTGGACAGTACTCAGCCAATTATGATTTAGCTTTTGCATGCTTCTTCTTGGCAATCATTGTGTCAAGATGTGTAGCTACATCATTTATAATATCTTAGTTGAAATCCGTGAGAAAATTAGATATCTTTAGCTTTGAAACACCTGAACCAATCCCTTTTGTGACTGTGGGTCGGTATCCTCTGCCTTTCTTCACAGTTGACCTTGAGTAGTTGAGACAAATTTTCTTGAGGTCATCCCAAGAAGATTGGAATATGTCTCCACCAGCCATCAAGTCTAATGCTTCCAGATAGTTGTTGTTTACCCCTCTCAAGAAGACTAGTTTTTGTGAATCCTTTGCCAGCACATGCTGGGGATTCTTCTGCATTGTGTATAAGAAATGTGAAACATAATCCTCCAATGTTTCATCTTCCTTTTGAGACATCCTAAAGATATCATCTTTTTTTGGGTCACTGCCTTTGCAATAATCTTTATATTTCTACAGAAACAACGTCTGCATCTCATCCCAGGTACCTGCTGCATTGGCTCCTAAGCCCATGAACCATCATAAGGCTGACTCTTTCAGTGTTGCAAGAAAAAAATTGAGCTTATGGGAATCAATATTATAGTCAAAGCTTCGACAAAGTATGTCAAACTCAAACAAGAAAGTGTCAGGATACTCTGTTATAAGACCATAAAACTTTAGAAGAGCAGCTGTGGGTATATTTTTGAGATTAGCATTGTTTATAAGGCTTGGGAGAGGAAATGGGAAAGTAGGCTGTGCCATTATTGAAGGTATTTGATTATGTGGTTTCTACTAGAAAGGAGCATTAGCTACTTGATTGTTAACAATAGGTGGATTTGGGCCAGAATTATCTAGAAAGTTGGCCAAGATTTTTGCAAAAGGTTGAAAGATACTTATATCAAGTGGTTCTGCTCTGGAGGAAGATGCTGCAAAAAAGTTAGGCCTTGCATCTTCAAAGGGTAACTCAACTTCTTCAAATTCCTCATTCAAATTAGTAGAATTTGCTCGGAGAAATTTGCCATATTCATCTTGTCGCCTTTCTCTTCGATGCATGCAATTGAATTCTTCACACTTGTGAAGCAATTATTTAGGGATACAAATCTAAAAACTAATCTAGGAATGAAAAAAAATGACTCAAAAATGTTCCTCGCTTGACACCATCCCCAGCAACGACACCAAAAATAAACCACCTCACAATAGGTGTGGAATAATCATGCTCAAGGCATTTCTTAGGAATGGTTTATTCAATCTAAGGACTACTTCTCCTATTATGAGGTGCATTTAACTTGTCAACCTAGAGACATATACTTGAAATGGTCAGCACGATATGTGCACTAGGTTCCTTAAGGAGTCATTCTACTTATGCTATAGGAAGGTAAAAGTGCATAAAAGAAACCTACACTAGTGCTGCAGGAAAAGAATACATTTATCTCCTTACTGAAATGAATGCTAGAAATTGAAAACTCTACTTAAACTTATACTTCAGCTTAGAACATCCATTATAACTATTCTTGCAGATGCTGCAGGAACATTCACAAGGTACAATGCTGCAGAAAGAAATTGTAACTTCTATCTGAAATACTGGAAATGCTAGAAATGCTGGAAATAAAATCTATTCTATTCTAACCAATTCCACCTCCCAAGTGGGCCCCATTGGTCAGTTTCTACTAATCTATTAACATAGAATGTAAACCAAGAATTACTTCATTGTATTTCAAAAACTCATTACATAGAAACAATACATGGAACTTGAAATAGATTGCTGTAAGATACAACAGTTTTCTTCCAAAAAATTCTTTCTCTAACTTTCCTATCTAACTTCAAACTATCGGTCCAATCCCTATATATAGAGGATTCAACACTTATTACAAAACAGAAAGGAAACTATCTTGCTAAAAACATGTCGGAGAAGAAGATGGAAATGCAACAGCCCGCGGTGTGGGTAATAAAGCTCGGGCGACCAGTTCAACATAATAAAGTGCAGAGGGAATATAGGAACACTACATCCCCGCATCATGGAATAATGGCTCCATTGTAGAAGCCATGTTTCTTGGTGCTGTGATGATCACTCCGTCGTAGCTGGTCCTCAACAGTCTTCCTTGAATGTTGTCGACCACTCTCCAGCCACTTTCTCTCCTATCAAGTTAGTTATGATGTGGAAATATTCATGCAACAAGCTTAATCAAATTAAATATCTAGATATTAGAACATATATTCTGATGG
This sequence comes from Thuja plicata, assembly GCA_018584345.1. Lineage (NCBI taxonomy): Eukaryota > Viridiplantae > Streptophyta > Pinopsida > Cupressales > Cupressaceae > Thuja > Thuja plicata. The sequence continues at coordinate 1,175,213 of MU223268.1, forward strand.
TTTTATGAAATACTGCACTATATGTATAATATTAGCAAAATATATCACAAACATCTACCCATGGTTTATCAGTTCTATCTAGACTTTATCACAAGTTTTGATTGGCTAGGCTCTCAAATGTTTTGTCAAAAAATAGGAAAAAGTATTTAAAATTATACAAAATAAAGGCAATAATTTGGCCTTATCATCTACCCCTTGGTTAATCAAATGCTTGTCCTCAAGCAGTCCATCTTCTGGCAATTGACCTAAAGTTACCAACTTCGATTCTTCCTCGCCTCTGGCTTTTAAAGGAGTAGTAGAATCCTCTTGTTCTTTACCAAACTTCCCTTCTGTGATCTTCCTGCAGCCTGTCAAGTTTGGTAGTGTTGATGTCATACAAGGGCCAAAGGAGCATGGGTGGCTACATTATGAGCAGACACCAGAGCTCCTGCATGATTTTTGTACCTATCCCTATGTATTTTGGTGCTCGGTGTATAGCTGCTTCAAGGTTAATGGGGTTGTGTGGTTCTGACCTTTTGAATGCCTCTGATAATCTACCCCATCTACTTCTGGCACCAGTTAAGGCTCTTTGGAAGACAAAATAAGACATGTTGTCATATTTTGCATACACATCTACTCTGAGTTTAAAAATTTGATCTCTGATTTCCTTTTTAGTATTCCCATATGTGAGTCTGAACAAATCCCTCAGAAATACTTCTGGTTGACTGCTCTCTGCTCTTAATGGTAGGGGTTCCCTTTTCTCAAGTTCTCTATAATTCTCTAATTGTCTATCATAGTTAGCCTCATTGTGCATCCAAGACATCAGGGCCCTTAGTTTTATATCCCTTATGTAAGGTAGGGGGTTCCATTCAGTCTCTGTAGGGATGATGAAATTATGCACATGCAACTCACAGAGTAGGTTTTGTTGCCAAGATGGAAGTGTCTGATATAAACCATAGAATTCTTGGGCTGATTTGAAATCTACGTTTACATCTTTGAGGGTCATCATCAACTGAAATAGGAGGAATTGTTCTTTTAGACAAATGGTATAGACCCTAGGTGGAAGTCTACAAGCAATTATCTGGTCAGTCAGATAAGGGCATGTTCCATTCTCTATTTCTGTCTTGCCAACTAATATTTTAATTCTACAATTTCCTCTCCTTGTTCTGCTATTACCACTATTTTTGTCTTGGTTATTCTTCTTCCTCTGTTCTCTCCATAACTGCTCTAAGAATTTTATTAACCAAGTTCACTTATAGGAAACTAAAGCATTTCTTGTGCAAGATAGCTAGTGAGTTATAGGGGTTTCTTTATCATGGGTTGGAACATCCTGATGACTAACTCCTAGGTCATTTTGACATACATTTGGCTCATCTTCACACTCCTCATCTAGATTTTGAGGAATGTCTAGGCTCTCAGACTGGCTAGAAGAATCATCCAGAACAATATGAATAGGAGTTTCCTCAAATTTTTTTGGGGAAGTGGTCTAACTTTTGATGGGTGCTTTAGGAGTCTTCCCTCTCATCCTAAAACTTCTTCTTATAGGGATTTCCTCAACTTCTACAGCCTTTTTCTTACTAACCCTTTTTTTTTCTCTTCTACAGGAGTAGTGGCTAGAGGAATAGTGACTACAGGAACTGACTTCATTTTCTTCTTTCTTAAGACTTGAGGGTTTTGTGGTTTAGCTGCAGGAACCAAAGTTTCTCCTACTAACTTTTGTTTTCCTTTTGTTCAAGCGGTAGTAGGTATATTGGTCATGTGAGCAGTTAAAAGCACATTTTCTTGTAAATTTTTGGTTTTTGCCCCTTGGGTACTTTTCTCGGCAACTGGATCAGGGGAAACTGCATTATCTTGTCTAATTTGCACATTAGGGGCAATTCTAGGCTGAAGGGTTTTATGATGGACAAAATCTACCCATGCCATAGGGGAGGCATCCCTTAGAGATCTTTCTATGAGTAATTTAATTAAGGCATGGTGAGTAACAGAGTTGTCTTTCCCTTTCTGGGTTTCTTCGGCACTAATGCACAACATATTAAATAGAAAATTGGGTGCACTCATTGGGATATTATGTCGTACATAACTAAGCAGCTTAAAATGATGCACATGCAAATTAGAGAATCATCCATCATAGGTGAAATACCTGATAATGTGCGTGGCCAACTCCTGATATGGTGAAGGAATGGACATCCTTTTGCATCCCTGTTTAGTGATCTCCAATGGAGGGTCTCTTGGTAGGGTGAACTAAGCCCTGGCTAACCTGGCATCATACGCATTGGGGTAGTGTTCCCCTATTGTTGGAAAACTATTTACTTCCACTATTCACTTCTCTTTTGCAACAACTGTCAACCCCCATACCATCGCTTGGCCTTCATCAAATGTGTTTGCAAATTCTTTTGCTGCTTCCTCATCAAACTCTGTCAATTTTAAGAAATATCCCAGCCATCCGCAGGCATTAAATCTTCTTACTACCTCAACGTCAGATAGTAAAATACCATGAACCACTGGTTCATGCTGCTGCAATTGGCCCCCCATTTTTTCTTACTAAATTCAACCTCTGCTCTATTCTTGATAATTACCTTCTTCCTTTGAATTTCAGACTACCTCTTGTAAAACCACAGACCCTCTTTCACATTCTTTTGGTATTCTTTATATGAACAATAATAATGTACTTTAACAGAGTGAATCATAGATATTCATGTGAGAGCAAGAGTTAACACATGGTTTTAATACTAGGTCACATCTAGTCTGACAGTTAGGGGTTTATTCAGAATAAAGGTACGACACTTGACACTTGTGTGATGCGGCAGCTAGATTTTAATTAAGACAATGTTGAAGTACAATTTTGTGGATCTTAATGAGTAAATAGAAATGACATTTTAAGAATTGGCACACTTCCCTACCCCCTAAAAAATATTGACAAGTTCCCTCACTTGTCAGACTTGGCAGAAGGTACAGAACTAAATTAAGGTGGCAACGATACATTTATTGCAGTATTCGATATAACCAATGAAATATATGGGCTAAAAATGGAAATAAATTTGAAAAGCTCATACCTGTTAATTGATCATCACACGTGCCAGGAAATATGGATGAGAGTGGAATGATGGTGTCAGCAGTTGGCATGCGTTAGCACACAATCTCTTTATTGAAAGCATAGAAATATGATGACGTGGAAGGTGGGTGGATAGAAGATTAAGAAATGAAATGGGTTGAAAAAGAAGAATGTAGAAAGTGTATGGATAATTTGAACTTTATGTAAACATAAAGTTTTTATTGTGGTCATGCTTCGAAGGAATTCTTATTGAAGAGCTACAGGAAGAAGGTTGACACCCTTTGCTGTAGGAAGTGTTACCTTTTGATCCTTTAAAACTGGCTAGTTGAATTGCTGCAGGAAGCCTTCTTTCATCTGTGGATAGTGATACAATTTTAGCCTATGTCCATTGACTAGTAGATTGAAGTGTACAAGGTCATTTGTGGTCAAATAGACTACTCCTTTTGTAAATACATGGCTTATTTCATATGGACCTAGCCATAATGTCTGCAGCTTGCCTGGTATCTCTTGGAATCTAGAATCATATAACAATGCCCAATCTCCAACTTTGAACTAATTACTATTAATATGGGTATCATGCCACTATTTCTTTACTTTTGGTCAATTTTCGTGCGCTACAGGGCAGACTTGTGCATTTCATCCAAAGAATTGAGATGCAGCAAGTGCTCTCTCTATGCTATAGGAAGATCAATATTTAACTCCAGCGTTGTTCTTAATGTTTTGTGTTCAAATTCAATCGGTAGCACTTTTGTTTTACCATATAATAGTTCAAACAAAGTGAACCCTGTGGTGGTCTTCCATGTTTTTCTATACACCCAGATGGCTTCTGATAGTCTGCTGCTCCAATCCCAATGATGCAAATGAACTGTCTTTGTTAAGATTGCTTCTATTTCCCAATTTGTTACTTCTGCTTGTCCATTGGCTTGGGGGTGATAGGGGCTTGACTTTTGATGTCTGATATTATATTCCTTCATGAGCTCTGTTATCAGATTAGACATGAATTGGGTACCTTGATTGTAACAAGTTCTCTTGGCACGCCATATCTAGTAAAAATTTCTTCATATAGAAATTCAGCAACTTTATGATCTCTGGCATGCTTCAATGCTCTGACTTTGACCCATTTGGTCAGGTAATCTGTGCACACCAGAATGTATGACTTTCCATTGGATGGAGGGTCTATTGGGCCAATAAATTCCATGCCCCATTTATCAAATGGTGTAACCACCACCTACAAATTTAAGGGCATTTCATCTGATCTTGTTGGTCAGCCCATTCTTTGACATTTATCACACTTTCTTGTATAACTTGCTGCATCTTTGTGAAGTGTAGGCTAGTAGTAGCCAGTTGTTAAAATCTTCTATGATGTTGTTTTGGCTACAAAGTTCCCTCCACATGGTTCATTATGACATGCATGAAGAATGTCATATGTCTCATCTTCTCTCACACATCTCCTCATGACTTGGTCAGGTCCAGTGTAAAATAATGTGCTATGAATCCAAGAGAAATAGAAGCTTTTCTCTACAAGCAGCTTCTTATCCTTATAAGAGAAATGTGTTGGCATTTTTTTAGCTACTAGGTAATTAGCTATATTAGCATACCATGGATTTTGGATAGCAATATGAAATAAATGTTCATCTGGAAATGCATCATCTATCAAAGTGGTATCTTCTTGAGCATGATGAATTTGAGATAGATTATCAGCTACCACGTTTGCTTTCCCCGGCTTGTCAATGATTATTATATCAAATTCCTACAAAAGAAGGAGCCATATTGCTAACCTTCCTGTGATGGCAGGTTTGTTCATGAGATACTTAATTGTTGCATGGTCAGTATGAACAAAGATAGGATAACCAGTCACATAATGGCAGAATTTGTTTAGAGCATAAACTACTACTAGCAATTCTTTTTCAGTCACTATATAGTTTAACTCTGGTCCATGTAGACTCTTACTAATATAATAGATTGTATTTTCAATGTTTTTAGCCTTTTTTCCTAAGACAACACCTATGGCATAGTTTGAAGCATCTGTATGTATGTGAAATGGAAAAGTCTAGTCAGGACCCCTAAGTACTGGTGCAGTTGTCAAAACTGACTTGAGTTGCAAGAAGGATTCATCACATTCTTTTGTCCAAGCAAATTTAGCTTCTTTGGTAAGTAAGTTGTATAGAGGACTAGCTATTTGACTAAAATTCTGGATAAACCTCCTATAATAGCCAGCATGACCTAGGAAAGATCTCACTTCTTTTTTCTTAGTAGGGATACAGAGTGTGAGAATTACCTCTATCTTTGCAGGATCTTCCTAGATTCCAGCTTCAGAGATAAAATGTCCCAACACCACTCCTTCCTGCATCATCAGAAAGAACTTTTCACTGTTGAGAGATAGGTTATGTTCCTTGCATCTGATTAGTACTTTCTCCAAGTTCTTCAGAGCTTCCTCAAATGTGACACCGAATGTAGTGAATTCATCCATGTAGATTTCCATGCAATCATGTGATATATCAGCAAAGATGTTGATCATAGCTCTTTGAAAGGTAGAAGGTGCATTGCATAATCCAAATGGTAATATTGAATAGGCATATGTTCCCCAAGGGCATGTGAATCGCATGGTTTATTAGTTCTATCTGGACTTTATCACAAGTTTTGACTGGTTAGGCTCTCAAATGTTTTGTCAAAAACTAGAACAGAGTATTTAAAATTATACAAAATAAAGGAAATAATTTGGCCTTATCAGTCATAGGAATCAAGATGGCCTTGGAATGGAATGTCATAGAATTACAAGTCTACGGGGACTCTCAATTAGTCATTAATCAAGTTAATGATGAATATAATACTAAGGATGAAAAATTGATGCCTTACAAGAAATTTGTGGATAATTAGAAAAAGTACTTTTCTTTGATTACCTTTGAACAAATTCCAAGAGACAAGAATAGAGTAGCAGATGCGATGGCTACTTTGGCATATTTACTTCAAATGTCTGATCAAAATGAAAAGTATGAGTTCTTGGTGGAAGAATTGGTTAAACCAACATTTTACCTACCTAATACCCAAATTATTTCCCTTGTAAATGGACATGACTCACCATGGTATAGACCCATCTATGCCTACCTAAAAGATCAAACACTACCTATAGACCAAACCTGTTGGTTATATTTCTTGTTTTGGCAGTCTTCCTGGCTCCTGGTCCTATTCTCTGTGCTATGGTGTATCCACTTCAGTTATCTCTTGTTCAGTTCAGCCTTCCCAGTGTCATGTTTTCAGGTTTTCAATGTCTACACTTAACGAAATTTATAAAACCCTGAAAACCCTAGGCTAATCCAAGTGATAAACATTATATTTGAACCCTAGGTCTTGGTGCATTCTTTTTCAAAGTTACTTTTTATATCCGCTTAAGGCATGTGCTTTATATTTGAATCATGCAGTCACGATGAGTTTTTGTCAATTTTTTATGTTGTGCGACTGGGCGATGAGTTGCCATTCAAGGGTCATCGCGCAGTCGTGATTTGCCTATGTCTAGTTATGATCTGTGTGCAAGCGTGTGATGAGAGGTTTTAATGGTATATCGCGCAGTCGCGATGTCTTTTGGAGGTCGTGTTTTAGGTCCGCGATTGCGTGACGAGGTCATATTTTAGCGGTTGCCCACTCGCGTAGGTACTAACTCATGTTGTATTGTGTAGTGTGAGTGCGCGATGAAGACATAAAATGCTGATGTGAAATTGCATCGCTCAGTTGCGCATGTAGTTTTCAAGGTTCTTAAAGGTCCGCGACTGAGCGACCAAGGTGATTGTTCAACATCATCGCGCACTCGCCGATGTTTTAAGATAGTCAAAAGATAGCTCGCGAGTATGCGATGGGTTAAAAGGGGAAGGTCATCACTCAGTCGCCATTCCATAAAGGTGAAAGAATGTCATCTCGCGACTATGTGACGAGGAAAAAGTAAGGATATCGCACACTTCCTGGGCAATTCAGATAAAAGGAAAATGGCTCGCGAGTTGGCGACTAAGCAGAAAATATATGTCATCGCCTACCCGCGCATAAGATGAAAGAAGGAATGTTAAGATGGCGAGTGTGCAACCAGACAGAGTATGCAGTGAAAAAGTGAATGTCGCTCAGTCACCGAGATTCAGGTGATATGAAATATTAATTCGCAGGGGTGCGACGAGCTGCCTGTGAAGAAAGCATCGCTCACTCGCAGGTATCAAAAAGCAAAGTATTAAAGTGGCGCGAGTATGCAACAAACATGAAATGAGTTCCAAAACATCGCATCACTCAATCGCAGAAGGTAAAAGGTGGAGTAAAAATGGATGGCAAGTGTGCGATGAGAAATAAAAAGGATGTGTCGCTCACTCACAAGGATCTTCCCAGAAGTGAAAAATGTAGCAGCAGTGTAGACAGAGCAGATGAATTGTTAGAGAAGTATTTATTAAAGGAGGGTGCACTAAAATGTTTGCTTAAAACTTGCAAATACATTGTAAAGCTTGCATAGGCATGAGAAAGGGTTTTCCATTGTTTTTTTTGGAAACCTTGCAGAGATAAAGCTGCCAACGCAGGACAGTAAGTATTTTTCAAGTTGGAATCTGTAGGTGTAAAACCAATTTTCCAGTTGACTGCGATGGTCATTGGGGGAAGATATTTGTCAGAATCAGATCAGATTTTCATAGAGGAAAATAAGATAAATATTTATTTTAATTGCATAAGTCAATTTTGTCAAAGCTTTCCAGAGGATTGATGAAATCAGATTTTGTTCTAGATGCATGAGTTAAGTTTCATCTGTGAATCACATGGGAAATAAGATTGGATTTCTTTCCAGAAGCATGATAATATTGACTAAAGGAACAAGCAATTTCTGCAAACATTAAAGAGCGTTAATGGAAAGATTAGATATTTTTGCAAGCAGATATGTGATAGATTTCAAAGATATTTTCAACAGAATGAAATCAGATTGAAAAATTTTCAATGGGAAAAGGAAAGAGATATTGTAAGGACATATCAGATGTTTTCTCAGGCAGGAAGAATTAAAAATTGATTAATTCAATCAGATATTTTGAAAAGAAAGTAATGAGTAAAGATCAGATTTGAGAGAAGGACAGGTGTTTGCTAGACAGATTTTTAGGGTTTCTCCTTCTTCTATATATTTCTTTCTTTTCTCAGTTGTAGGGGTTCCTTCCCTCTGCTCTGTTTTGGTTTTTCCTGCAGATGTCCAGAGCAGGTTACCATTGGTTTGAAGATTTCTATTTGTAAAGCTTGCTTCTTCTTCATGTTTACTTCTTGTGTTTATTGTCTG
>MU223268.1:1184119-1194143 GCA_018584345.1 Thuja plicata
TAATGACATAACAGTGAAGACCCAATCCACCATTTGAGGTTTACTTGAAATATAGTAAACTATCTAGGTAATACCTTCCTGAGTATGTGGAGCTCAAAAATGAAGAAGGATATTATTCAATCCTTAGAAATTAGCCTTTCTCTTGTCAAAAAGGAGTTTTCATTCAAGTATAATCAGTATACTGTCATTTTAAGATTGTGATACAAGAAAAAGTGCTAACAAAACCCATGCTCAAAAGTGAAATTTCATAAGACAAGTGGCCCGTTATACCATCCTTTCTGACACATTGTATCATAAAGGTCTTGACAGAATGCTCCTTAGATGTCTAGAGGAAGTTGAATCTAAATTAGCTTTAAAAGATGTCCACGAGGGTATTTATGGATCACATTCAAGTGGTTTAAACCTAGCTAAGAAAATATTATGTATGGGGTACTTTTGGAAAACCTTAGAAAGAGATGCTTGTCAATATGTCAAAGTTTGTGCAAAATGTCAATACCATGGAGACCTAATCCATGCACCAGCAAATTAATTACACCCTTTTGTCACACCATGGCCATTCTATCAATGGGGCTTTTATTTAATTGGCATGATTTATCCACCTTCTTCAAACGGACACAAGTATATAATCACAGCAACATAGTACTTCACTAAATGGATTGAAGTTGTTCCTTTATCAACTACAATAGGGAAGAAAATTTCCATGTTTATCCTAAATCATATCATTTGCAGATATGGCATTCCTCATGCCATCATCACATATAGTGGAAAATAGTTTAAGAATAAAGATATTGATGAACTTTGTGAAACATTCCATATTACACATCACTCTTCATCCATTTACTATCCCCAAGGTAATGGACAAGAAGAAGCTACCAACAAGAACATCCTTAAAATCCTTAAGAGATCCGTTGGCAAGTCAGGAAAGGATTGACATCTTCAAATCAATCCAGCATTATGGGCCTATAGGACTAGTATTTTCACCCCGACAGGAGCTACACCTTTTTCATTGGTTTATGGGGTTGAAGCTGTTCTACCTTTAAAAGTTGAAATACCATCCCTAAGAGTCTCATTCCATGGATTAATCACGGATGAAGATTATAGAGTCGCCCGCCTTCAATAATTGGAATTAATGGAGGAACATCAAACTCAAGCCTATGACCATTTGAAAGTGTATCAAAATTGAATTTCAAGGAACTATAACAAGCATATCAAACCAAGAACCTTTCAAGTAGGAGATCTAGTATTGAGAGAAAATAAAAAAAATCAGGCTGATAGAGAAAAGAAAGGAAAGTGGGAGGCAAATTGGCTTGGTCCTTTTGTCATTGTTTCTTCATTTGGAATGGGGGCCTACAAATTGGTCAATTATGATGGTGATAAATTGTAATAACCTATCAATAGTATTCATCTTAAGAGGTTCCACACCTGATTCAGAGGAAAGAGTATAAGTTGAAAGTATCAGATGAGTCAGCATCACCTTTGTACATGGAAAAATTCAAAAAATACCAAAAAAATGAGAAAAGATCAAAATACAAAAAAATTCAAAAATTCAAAAAGCCAAAAACATTTGAAAAAGATAAAAAAGTGCCTTGGTGAAAACCTAGCAATAGGCACCTTGGTATCAAAAAGAAGGCAAAAAAGAGAAAAAGAGCAATAATCCCAAGAGGTGAAAACCTGGAAACATGCGCCTTTTGTCCCTTAGTTCTTTCCTAGTTGCATTTGTACATATTGTGTTTCATCATCTCACGTGTCCATATCCTCATTACATCCTTCATTGGTGCATCATCCTATTAAAGTCTCAGAGTTGCATTTTTGTCGCATTCTAGGTTCAGTTTCCCTAAGTTTCACAATGATCACATTTATCACTTGGGGGCATGCATCATAAATTTTTGGTACCAACCAGATTCAATAGTGCCACATCTTGGTCACGCATCAGAAGTAGATTTTCAGATTCAGAAGAGAGATTTTTGGAACCTTTGATGGATATCATTGTTCAACCCTAAATAGTTTGCTTGCATAACATGATCCTTGAGTTTCATTGACTTATTTTATCAGGATTAAAAATTAACACACCCTAAATGATCAGACTATCTAGAATTCTTATTTGAAAATCTTGATACATTTCACAAACACTTCAAAAATTTTGATGAGATTTTCATTGGCCTTTTTGAGTCATGTTATTTTTAGCTACTCGATGATGTTTTGACTAGATTGGAAATGATAGAGACATGATGTTTTCTTAAGCTTCTGAGTGACTATTTTGAGGAAGATCCTTTAACTTATGTGAATTAGTCTTAGGACATGGTCATCAAAGAACCACTAAGTAAATTCATATAGGAAGGAGGGTTAACCTTTGTTTGTTCATGCAAAAGGATACCTTGGCTATTTAGATTTTCCATATCTTAATACCAACATCCACTTGCAACATTGAATCTGATTAAACCGGTATTCATACTCCCATAGGTGATCATTCAAATAGTGAGGGTTGTACTTGGTTTTGTATAAGGGGTTACCACAAGAGATAAAGTCATATTCATATTCTTATGGTCACAGTGGCACCAGTAAGGATTATATTGACTCCTAGTTCCATAACGCTCTATGATGAAAATATATCTCAGTCTGCATTTCTTTCAAAAACCTCAAGGACAATTAGTTTCATTGCATTTGCATTTTAGATTAATTGCATCTTCATGTTAGATAAATTGCATCTTCATGTTAGATTAATTTTTCTTTCTCCAAGTTAGTTTTGAAATGGCTTGCCTTTCTAGCAATTTTCCAAGTTCAAGGGGGGGGATAAAAGTTGACAACACTTCATCAAATTTAATGGTTTCAAGTCATCAATATGAAATTTTCCTTTGCATTCATAATCATTAGTCATTAATCATTATTCATTTCATATCAAGAGAAAAGAAAAGAAAAGCCACATTAATCATTATTCATTTATCTGTATCATTTAGAATTGCATATCATAAGTTAAATTGCATACATCCAAAAATCAAAAAGATAGTTGCATTCATTTATCATAGCACTAAGTATTGCATTCATTACATTACATAATACATCATGATTAAATTAAAAAAGCATGTAGACATAAGTTGCATTAACATCATTTGCATCCATTTATCTATGTCCTACTCTAAGACATTGCATCCAAATCATAATAGAAATAAATGCATAATAGAAACATGTAGATATCCATAAAAGGAAATCTCATAACATCATCAAAGGAGGAATCAAAGAGCATCATAGATAAATTTCCATCATCAATTTCTATAACATAAATCAGTACATCAAAGGTACATCAACAAAATGATCCATACATCAAAGTCCTAATCAAAAATACATATGATACATCATCAAGGCCATATCAAGATATCATAGATCCCAAATCTATCTCATGACCCAACAGGGCACCTGATTCATCTCCAGCTATACCTATGCCTGAACCCCCTGCACCATCGGGATCCCTATCACCTGCTCCACCCTGTGTACTAGGAGGTGTCTGAATAGTGCTTGCACTTGTAGGTAACTGATCCAAAGTAGTCAGAAACTATTGTAACATTGTAGAAACTTGATCTAATCAAGCAGTCACTGCAGTCATCCCTGCCTGTAAACCCCAAACATCCTACACTAAACCATCCATAATAGGAAGAACTAGAGGTTCCTGTGATGCTGGAGGAGCCTGTGGTGCCTGTGGCACTAATGGAACCTGAGGTATCACTGGTGTCGTTCTACTCTGTGGATCAACCTGTGGAATCTTTCCATGCACTGGAACCTGTCTGGCCACCCAGACACATCTATGTCTATGTCTAGCCCAATCTACACCAAATATCAAAGGAGCTTGACCCTGAGGTACCTGTACCCATGCTAATCTCTGCCTAGGCTGCCTAAATCTACCACCTTGGCCTATAACATGTCCACCTCTCATCCAAGGTCTTGCATCTCTCTGCACTCAAGGAGCCCTAGGTGCCCTCTAGACTCTACATCTACGAGGTCTCCCACCATCATCACCATCATCACCATCATCTCCATCATCCTCTGACATCTCATCTACATTGGGAATGGGCTCTGCTGGATCTGTGAATTAGACAAAATGATGTCTCATGAACCACTCTCTATACTTATTTGACATCCCTACATCTACAACATGTGTCATCATATCCCACACTACATAACCTAGCTGATCAATCTGCAAATAGGCCAACTGATAGTCCACCTATGCCCCCACATTGATCTCTCAACCTGTACCCTGGCATAAAGAGCCATACCCTACGGCATGTCCTGAACTCAGCCAAACTGACGGAGTACTCTCCCAAAGAAAACTCTCTCAATAACTAATGGTGATCAGTCGATCATCCATTGATGAGAAAACATATATGGTAACTCATCATCATCCTCTCACCAACTATCACATTGTAGATATGGTCTCCATACGACCTGATCTATGTCATCTATAGTGCATCTCCAAAAGTCAACCTTGCCTAGATGATGCTGGACAACCATGCCATCATACAAAAATGCATATAGATACCCTTGAGCCTGCACTTGTGCTAAAACTAGTCTGGTAATGGGGATATGCTCCCAAGTCCACGACTGTAATACAACTGCACCTGCTGAAATTGCTGCACTACGCCTATATAGAACCCCATGCAAATCATGATATAACTGTGCTAAAACATAAGAACCCCAATCAAATCTCTAAGGATGTGCAATCAAGTCCTCTAATATTCGGCCCCATCCGACTGCAAAGCCATGTCCTCTCATATCTGGAAGAAGTAATCCTCCAATCACAGCTCCTAACAATGCTAGAAAAGTGGGAAAAGAGGCAAACTGTGCCCAAGTAATACAATCATCTGCAATGGTGTTATCTCCAAACACCCATATGCATACACTGCTATCATAAACTGAATCATAATACACCCACTCTCCATGAGTTGGGATCCTCAATAATCTGTAAACATCCTCGGGTGTGATAGTCATCTTGCCGAGGAGTAGATGAAATGTATTATGGTCAGAGTGCCATCACTCTGCCATAGCTATCAAAAGACCTTGGTTCAACTAAAACTGAGGGAGATCTAGAAGAAAACTGAGACCACATGTCTCGATAGTCCACTGCTTAGGTGTTGTAAGCTCATCAACTAAATTGAAAATCTAGGATGCTACACCCCATACCTACAACTTACGGTAATGTTCCTACATTTTGAAACAAAGTGAATCATATTAGTCTTTCTATTGGTGAACCATTCTACATCAATCAAACACATTAAATCTATCCTTGCTCTATTTTGAGCGTATCAACTTATTGCTCCTAACCTCTATATCGTGAGACACAAGCACAATTTGTAATCATTTTTAATCACTTCTGATTGACCTATCAAACATTTATCACTATGACTTTTCTAATATCCTAAACACTAAGTGATAATCTAGACGAAAATTTTCTAGCTTGGAATCTAATTGAGTTATCTGGACAATTGATCGAAAAGAATTTATCTATTTTCTATCTCAAATTTCAAACTTCATGGTAGGCGGCACTTTATTTAGTGTACGCGGTTTTTCAAGCCCTGCAGTGTTTAAATCATTAAATGCAACACTTTAATCATCAGAGGCGGTGCTTGGCTAAACAGGTGGCCTTTTCAATCCCTACGCGACTTTTTACATATCATAAGCAGCTTTTAAAAACTAGGGTTTTTAAGCAGCTCTTTGCTATTTGGGTTACAAATTTTTCCTTAATTCTTATGTAGCTAAGGATTTCTCCTACGTGGCTTTTAAACACATGGAAATGGCTTTTCTATGCCCTATATGGCACTTTATCTATCCTACGTATATTTTCACTAAATTCTACCTAGAAAGCATTAAAATCATGTAATAAATGCTATTTAAAGAGCAATAAATGCACTAGGAAGGTTTGAACCACTCACCGGAGGCCCATAGTCAGGAGGTCTCTAATATCGGTGCACTCACTTGAACCTATGCTCTCAAATGGGGACCACCATCACTATCAATCTTCAGAGGCTCAGAGAAAAATCTCAATAGTGAAAAGTGAAAATGAATAGTAAATTTGGGTTTTTCAACCTATTTAAGCTATTTTACCCTATTTTGTGAGATTTTTGACCCAGTCAAACCAAACTTGCATATTCTACACACTGGGGCATTTGTTCCACATCTTTTAGCATCATTGTTTATCACAAATGCAATCATCTTGGATCTATTCTATCAGTAGAGCTCATCAAATTTTTCACACCTACGATCAATAAGATTTCATTTTTGAGGGGCATCATCATATCATCTAACTGCGATTCTACATCATATCTTATATCAAATCTAGGGTATTGAAATTTCAAACTTTATCAGGGTATCATATCAGTGTTCCATATCAGAGTATCATATCAGGGTTATCATATCAAGGTTTCATATCAGAGTATCATATCAGGGTTTCATATTAGACTATCACATCAGAGTTTCATATCAGGTTTTCATATTAGTCAATCATCTCGTCAGTATCAAATCAATGCTTAGGACATCAAGCTTCCTTTGAATCAATGCACTTCACATATTAATTCAAAGAGGGGCATTTGTAGACACCTAAAATTGACCAGGTGTATTTCAAGCATTCAAACTTTTAAATCTTAGCCAAATTCCTTCAAATCTCATCTCAATGTAAAACAAATAGATCAAATCAAATGGACATTTATCAAATCAAGAGGACAAAAATCAAATCAAATTAAAAGATCAAATAATCATGAAATCAAATAATTAAGTTCAAGCCTAAAGGGATTAATAAAATTATGCAATTGATTTTTCAATTATATAGTTTAAATCAAAAAGATCAAATCCAACCCATTCACCCTTCCATGGCTAAATTAATTAAATGATTGAGTTATATAATTTCTAATTTCTTGGAGACAACCAACCAACTTTCTCTCCATTTGAAAACACCTCAAAGCTTTTGACTTAACCAAAGTTTGATCATGATCAACTCACTCTACCCCCTACCCTTGGGAAAATGCTATAAATACAAGCCATTTCCTTTGTGTTTTGGATCCAAGAATTTCAAGAGAAAAAAAATCCTTATTATAGGCATATGGAGAGAATTTGAGAGCTTTTGATCACATTTCAGCATTTGCATAACATTTAGTATATCATGTTCAGGAGTATTTGT
Source organism: Thuja plicata (assembly GCA_018584345.1). NCBI lineage: Eukaryota > Viridiplantae > Streptophyta > Pinopsida > Cupressales > Cupressaceae > Thuja > Thuja plicata. The sequence goes on from MU223268.1 coordinate 1,191,279, forward strand.
TGTTTTCTAACACATCTTGGAGCATTTTGAGCATTTTAAAGCTAGATTTGAGCATTGTTTATCATTTATTTTCTCGTTCTAGGATTGTCCTTGAGAGAGATTAAGCCTAAGAGCTCTCTTAACAAAGATTAGATAGAGAACCATGAGATGATATGGAATTTTAGCTTCAATTCTTAGATTAAATCATTTTTTCTTTCCATAGAGTTGTTATTGTAACACCCCAAAATTGGCATTTTGCAACCTTAACCAATTTTGTTGCATTTGTCATTCTTCTAAATCATCAAAGTCCTATTGTACTAGGCAATTTTGAGTTTTGACTGACTCTACTCGACCTGAATGTCAAATTTAGAAAATCCTAAATCTGCATCAATCATACATTATGTTTAATTCCTAAATATCTATTGGCTAAACAAACCCTATGATTGAATTAATTTAATTATAATGTCCTAGCACTTTAATTAAATTAAATTCACCCTCATTAGCTAAGACACATGAAAAAGGGATTAAATAATATTTAATTATTAAATAAATATACTCATTTTAATAATTGAATTTAAATATTCAGATAATTGAGAAAAACCTATTTATTGTTAGAATAGGAAAAACCCTATTCTCCCAAGAACACCTGCATGCAAACCTGTCACATGGAAGAAGCAAAGTACAGAAGATAGGAAAATTGTGGAGGCCAAAAAGCCAGAGGAGACATCATATGCACAAGAAAACAATGTATTAACAATATGTTTCAAGATGTTACAATGAGATGTGAAAAAACTTCTTATGAAAAACAAAGAAGTGAATCCTTATAAAAGGAATCATGAAACCCTAAAAGGGAAAACCTAAGGTTAGCTTAAGCAATTAGAGTGAATAGGTGAGTTAGTAATTAGATCATAATGATTTAATTAATAACCCAAGAGACTATTACTCTAACACCCCCCTTAAGATAAGTTTAGGGAGAAGCAAAAACTTAGGAGACTACTACAGAAAGTAGGAAAGAAGGGTCCCGGCAACAAGGCCTAATCAGGTACCCAAGTATAAGAAATAAAATAGATGAAGGAAACAAAGCATCCAATCTAGGGAAAGTACCAAAGAAAGGAGCAAGAAAGAGCAAGAAGCATCTCCGAAGCATGAAGCTGTAAACACTGTCAGAAGTAACTGCTGGAACCCCCACTGAAAAAGTGCATGACCAGGTAGAGAAGACAAAGTTTGAAGAGCTTATCAATTGAACTTGAGAAGCAATAGAACCAACAGGAGAACCCCCCCATAATGGTGAACAAGGAGAGGGGTGATAGGAACACTGAAATGCAATGCTAGAAACATCTGTAGAAAGTAGAATTAGGAACACCAATAGTGCAACAGAAGTACAAGCACAAGATAAAGGGTGGTGTCATAGACACATAGCATGGGCTAATGTCATGGAAGGTACGCTTACTTGACAGAGGTGGATGAGCACAAAATGGAAAAATATCATAACCCCCCATGGCACTTTATAACTGAGTGTGAGTACAAAAAACACACAAGGTGCTCAAAATCCTAGATATGAAAAAGCAGGCACTTTATCTTAGTGTGTTTATAGAAAAGAGAATGCAATAGAAGAGAAGCATACAATGCTCAGAATTTAGAAAGAAGAGTGAGCCAGAAGATCTGAAGAAGAGATCCCAGGCCTATAGAACCTAAGTAATCCACAAGAGTTCAAAAGAGAAAAACTTAGAGAAGAGAGAACCTAGAGTAGAATCTAGGAAAAAGACCACTGCAACTGAAAAGCTCACTGAACCAGCTTTCTGACGATATGTGGTTTGCCAAAAACGGAGTCTGGATGAGCAAGATATGGCTCCCGGAAGGCAGAAAATAGACATCAGACTTTGATAGAAAAAAAAATATCAAAATGGTAGATTCTAAAACCCCAACCTCCATCATCAAAAAGTTCTTGGAAAGAGCTTTATGATGATATAAAAAAGTCATAAAAATACCTCTGTATGCTCCAGATAGAGCGAAAACAGTGCCAAGAGGTCAGAAAGTACCACAAAATCAGGATTTAAGCCCCTGGGGCTGAAAAATCTCTAGCCCCTCAGTGCATGACACATGCAGGGGGCTGGGGCGGAGCCCCTGATCACCCATGTGATCATTGCTAGAGGGAAAAGGGGCTCGCTGGGCAGGGGGAGCGGTGGGGACCGGGCGGCGGGAACCGGGCGGTGGCGGCCAGGCGGCGCGGCAATGGCAGTAGGTCCCAGTGGCAATGCGGTGGTTGGAGGGTGGTGTGTGAGCGGTATGGTTGTGGCACCAGGGTGGCACTAAAAAAAATTTAAAAATTGATTTTTTTTTGGAATTTTTCTCGATTTTCGTGCCCGTACGACACTGGAAACCAAATTTTTTTGCCTCAGAGCCAAGTTGTCCAAAATGGACAAGTTTTATATGGATTATGGGGTTTTTGAGTGCTCTGAGCACAACGGTGATGTTTGTTTGAGCCTAAAATGACCAAAAACAAAGGTCCCCGCTAAATCCACATAAAAAGCTTTTGAAAAACTAGAAAAAACCCCCAGCTTCTAAAACATTTCGACAAAATATGAACAACGAGCAGCAAGATGGCTCTGATACCATGTTAGAATAGGAAAAACCATATTCTCCCAAGAACACCTACATGCAAACCTGTCACATGGAAGAAGCAAAGTATAGAAGACAGGAAAACTATGGAGGCCAAAAAGCCAAAGGAGACATCATATGCACAAGAAAACAATATATTAACAATTGTTGGAAATATAGATGGAGTAACTGAGAGGGGAGGGGTGAATCAGTTACCACAAAAATAAATCCACAAGTCCCTTAGATGTCTTCAATATATACTGCTGTTACTCGGTAGATTAACTTATC
>MU223268.1:1248896-1287570 GCA_018584345.1 Thuja plicata
ATTACCCAAGACCCAAGTAGGTCCACACAACTCTACCAAATCCCTCACATATGAAAATAAGTCCACACAACTCCATCAAATCTCCCAAACATGCAGGATAGCCAACTACCCTGGGATGCTCCTGCATTAGACTCCCCAGGTGTGAAAGAAGTATGCCTCATACTTTGATGCCAGATGAAATATCCACAAACATCTTCATCTTCACCAAAGGCTTCCACTTCAACAAGGACAATAGAACCAACATGTAAATTATCCAGATCCGCATCCATCTATCAACCATCCAATCAACATGCTCACTCCCAGGAACAAACTGAACATAGTACCTTGCCAATAACCTCTGTAACTTATCAAAACCATCAATGTCATCGAACATGAAATCCACATCAAAAAAATGTAAGCTTAAATCCACAATAGGAGAAACATGTAAATCCTCAACCATGCCAACCACCAACAGGTCCACATTAGGAACATACAGATCTGTAGTATCATGTAGATCCTCAACCACATCAACAACTAGTGAATCCACACCAGGAACATTCATATCAACAACATCCATATCACCAACATATGGATCATCACCCTTAGCAACCTGATTATCCATGACCAAGTGCTCTACAATTTCCATGTCAAACTCAACCAACTGATCATGAAAACCAATCTCAACCACAACATCAACAAGGTTAGGAAGCTCCTCAGCAACAACCACAAGTTTCTCTATAGGTTCTGTATCAGACTCCACACACTGATCAACAAAACCAACTTCCATCTCAACCTTGCTATGCCCTCTTCTCTCTTGAAAAAGTCTTCTAACCGGCCAGACAACTCGCTTACTGATCGGTAGACTCCAGCTCCATGGTTTCAAGATCTCTTGAACTCTCTTATGAAATTTATCCAGAGATGGATCACTCTCAACCATCTGTTCCTTAACTTGATTAGTCAATCTAGCTTCCATCTGATCAAAAGTCTTTGAAATATTCTTCTCCACCACATCATGGAGTTTTGCAATCATCACAGGGTCTAATATTCTTAGAGCCATCTTCTAAGATCTTCACAAACCCTCTGCAATGAATCACCAACTAGATCCAACCTTTACTGCAGGTTCTGGTGCAAACTGCCTCACATTCGGTGCTCTGTCCACACACTGAAGAATAACCACACTCTGATAAACTCCACCCTAGGTCCTAGTGCAAACTGCCTCACATTCGGCGCTCTATCCACACACTCAGGAACAACTATGCTCTGATACCATCTAATGAAGGTCAAGGCAGGAGGATCCCCAATGGAGATGTCCTTGCCCCCAACCAATAACCACACAATGGAATATAAATAACAATACAGAGATTTATATCCACACAATGCAAATACTCATAATAGAATCATTATATTTTCATCCAACATGCCTGACTATAAGGCCTTCCGGGTTATGGCCAAATACAATGCAATTACAATAGAAACTCTGTAAGATCTTGCAAGATCCAAATAAAACCCTAGCTAGCCCAGATCCACACACTGGTAGGAACACCCAAGGAAGATCCAAACTTGTGCTCGCAAGCCCACCAAGAAATCTCCTTGTTTCCCAAGCCGTAGCCACTAGCTCCTCTCAAAACTTGCTCCATAACCGCCTCCTCTTCTCCCAGGTGGATGAATAATCCTAGCTAGTCTAGATCCACACACTGGTAGGAGCCCCCAAGGAAGATTTAAACTTGTTCTCGCAAGTCCACCAAGCAATCCACTTGTCCCCCAAGCCGTAGCCACTAGCTCTTCTCAAAACTCGCTCCTCTACCTCTTCCTCTTCTCTAGGATCAATGAATAATCATAGCTAGTCTAGATCCACACATTGGTAGGAGCCCCCAAGGAATATCTAAACTTGTTCTTGCAAGTCCACCAAGCAATCCCCTTGTCCCCCAAGCCATAGCCACTAGCTCTTCTCAAAACTCGCTCCTCTACCTCTTCCTCTTCTCCAGGATCAATGAATAATCACTAAAGACTTCCCCCACAACCCCTACTTATACTAGTCTAAGCCATAGGTCGGCCCTGAACATAAATTAAATACAAACACATAAATTAAATGCCACAAGTTGGCCAACAACAACAATTAAATTCCCAAAATTGATGTCTTAGTAAAATCGCGATATCTCCTAGCTCTGGATGAATTAGGACTCATGCTTCAAACTGTACATAGAAATCTAGGCCCTCTTCAATCCCTAAAATTTTCATCCTCTAACTCTTTGTGGAAAATTACTTATATAGCCTATAATAGGAACCAAATTCCTAAGCAAGGCTGAGCTCCTCCCAGTCCATGCCAAGCAACCAAGACCATGCCAAGTTCCATTAAATACATCAAAACCAATTACCCAAGACCAAAGTAGGTCCACACAACTCTAAAAAATCCCTCACACATGAAAATAAGTCCACACAACTCCATAAAATCTCCCAAACATGCGGGATAGCCAACTACCCTGGGATGCTCCTGCATCAATTTGTCTGACAACTTTTTCACATCATTGTTTATTGAAAATGCAATCATCTTGGATCTATGCTATCAACATTTGTTCATCAAAAACTTTCACCTATGATAAATATGATTTCATTTCCAAGGGGGCATCATCATATCATCAAACTGGGAATCTACATCATATCTTGTACCAAATTTGGGGCATTAAAATTTCAAACTTTATCAATCAGAGTTTCATATCAAAGCATCATATCAGGGTTTCATATCATATTTTTATATCAGAGTTTCATATCAGAGCATCATATCAAGGTTTCATATCAGGGTTTCATATCGGATTTTCATATCAGATTTTCATATCAGAGTTTCATATCAAGGTTTCATATCAGAGCAGCATATCAGGGTTTCATATCAGATTTTCATATCGGATTTTCATATCAGAGTTTCATATCAGAGTTTTCATATCAAGTTTTCATATCACCTCATCAGCATCAAATCAATGATCAGGAAGATCAAGATTTTTTTGAATCAATGCACTTCGCACATCAATTCAAAGAGGGGCATTTGTAGACACCTAAAATTGACAAGGTGTATCTCAAGCATTCCAAACTATAAATCTCAGCCAAATGCCTTAAAATGTCATCTCAATGCAAAACAAATGGATCAAATCAAATGGACAAAATTCAAATCAAATTAAAAAGATCAAATAATCATGAAATCAAATAATTAAATTAAAGCCTAAAGGGGTTAATCAAATTATGCAATTGATTTTTCAATGTATAGTTCAAATCAAAAAGATCAAATCCAACCCAATCACCCTTCCATGGCTAATTTAATTAAATGATGGAGTTATTTAATTCCTAATATCTTTGAGACAACCAACCAAATTTCCCTTCATTTGAAAACACCTCAAATCTTTTGACTTAACCAAACTTTGATCATGATTAACTCACTCTACTCCCTACCCTTGGGAAAATGCTATAAATACAAGCCATTTCCTTTGTGTTTGGGATCCAGAAATTTTAAGAGCAAAAGCATCACTATTATAGGCACATTGAGAGCATATGAGGAGCATTTGAGAGCTTTTAAGAGATCTCAACATTTGCATAGCATTTTAGCATATCATGTTTAGGAGCATTTGTTGTTTTCCAACATAATCTTGGAGAATTTTTGAGTAGTTTGAGCATTCTAGCTAGATTTGAGCATTCATTTCTCATACATATCTCGTTCTAGGATTGTCCTTGAGATAAATTAAGCCTGAGAGCTCTCTTAACAAAGCTTGGATAGAGAACCATGAGATGATATAGATTGTTTAGCTTCAATTCTTAGATTAACTTGTTTTATCTTTCCATAGAATTATTGTTTTCAATCTTAATTTCATGAAGGTGTATTTTCTTACACACAATTGTTTCAAGAAAAATTTAATTGATGATAGTATGATCATGCCCCCTTGGGAATGAAATCAAAGGAAAGCAATAAAATCCCTTATTTGAAAGAATGTATCACTTGCAGGAAGTGGTTAGGACAAGAAAGAATGGAATAGAAGAAGTGGGAAAAGAAGGTGCGTTTATAAATAAACACACAATTATCAAGTTAATTACCTAAAAATATGAGTGGTGAGATGGATAAAAATGATGTCAGACTAAGATTTATGATAAAATATACATTTGGATAGATTCTTGGAACAAATGAAGCAAATCTACAGTTTTTGAAAGTGTCATAAGAATGGTACTGTGCTACTGAAAACATTGTAGGCACCTTCGATTTTGTTCCCGATTGATAAAAAAGAGAATAGAAATGTAATTGTAAATGTCTGGGAGGAGTTTTAGAACTCTGAAATGGCTCAAAAGACCAATATAAGTCTTAAAATTTACCATTTCACTATTCATTTTCACTTTCCTCTATAGTAATTTAGAGAGCTCTGCAGAGAATATGGTAGTCCCTGTGAGGAAGCATCATTTCAAGTTGAGCCAGCGACATTAGTGCGCAAGCCGACTACCCACCACCAGTTAGTGCTCGTAAAACTACCTTGGGATTTTTTCAAATTTCAATTTTATGTATTTTTGTATCTTTTATAGCGCCTTTAATTTTGAATCACATCTGGGATTCTGGATCGCAACCTACAAATCCTCCGTCGCATCTGGTATTTCCTGGATCATATTTGGTTTTTTTAGATTCCTGCATCACATCCAGGATACCCTAGATTGCATCTGTTTGCGTTGTTTTTGTCTTTATTTTTGTTGAAATTTCTCAGTGTGTCATACCCAGTCTACTTAGGCTCATACCCAGTATTTAGGGTCGCATCCCATATTTTGGGGATCGCACCCTGCAAACTTCATCGCATCCCATATTTCTAGGATCCTATCTAGTAAAATGGATTGCACCCTTCTATTTTAGAATCAAATCTAGTTAGGAGACTTAGAATTTTAATCTATTTGACCTATTTGCTTGTCGCAAACTTTGAATCACTGAGTTTATCCAGATACTACATCTCCTTGGTAGATAGAAAACTGATTTCATGTTTGTATGTGTTAAAAATAGGTAGATTTTGAGGTATTCGCCTTTAGAGGCACATATCCAAGTCATTTACTTGCATTGTCTGGACTGCTTTCAAATGATGAGTAGACTACTATGATCTGATGTGGATTGTGTTCTTTGATGGGTTTACCTAAGATCGGGGTAAACCGTGGGTTGTTGACTGCTCTTGCCAAGAGATGACACTCAGAGCACAACACCTTTCATTTGTTGACTGGTGAGATCATAGTGACTCCTAAGGACATCTGGCAGATACTTTGGGTGTCAATGATTGGGCATGAGGTATTCTTTGATTCAAGAGGTGGTGTGGCCATTGGTGTTGCACATAGATATTTCCAAGATGACACCATCAATAGGAGATATCTATCATGGGACTATATGGTTGATCATTATGATCACTTATCTATGTACTTAGTAGGTCTAATAGGTGGCATCTTGATGCCAGATAAAGGTCAGCATGGATTTATGGTTGGCTGGGTAGGTATGGTAGAGAAGATGGTTACCCACAAATGGTGATTTGCCTAGGGCAATTGTATTTTAGCCCGTATGTATAGAGAGCTTCATGAGATAGTATACCATTATACATAGAGTATGACTGTTGGGATACTTATTCTTCAAGTCTAGGCCTGGGAGCACATCCCTATGACATGACCGATTGTAGATAGACAAAGGGCACTAGAGTAGCCTTATGTTTATATCTATGCAGGCTTGATTCAGCAGCCCCATCTGGGAAAGGTTGAGTATTGGCTCCGCCTTTTTGATGATATGAAAGAGGTCATTTGGTGACCATATTTAGATTGTGAGGAGTGGACCTCATACACATGATAGGTACCCTATCTATGTTAGAGCCGATATCTTATAGGTAGGACAATATATGTTTTAGAGTGGTTTGTGATTGCCAGAGTGCTGAGATAGTACGGTCGTTGGCAGGGTAGGACAGAGGAAATCACTATATACACCCAGACCATAGATGAGACACCACTATGGGGTATGTAGTTATAGTATGAGACAACATACCAAGAGATCTATGATATGGTGGGAGTAGACTGGGATCTCTATCTTGATGTTGTTGATGCAGGTGTTTTTGACAGATATGCGGCAGAGATGCTTCAGTACCCTTTTTTGCATTTTACTGTGTCTAAGGAGATCATTCCCCACATAGAGGATCCATTAGAATATGATCCTAATGATTGACCTATCAGAGGTAGGGGAGGAGCACAAACAGATAGGGCTCCTGGCAGACATGGAGGTCGTGATGGTGGCAGGGATGGTAGAGATGGCAGGCGTCCTTGGTCATGAAGGAGATGATAGGGGTGGTGGTGGTGAGGTTGTGGATACAAGTGGTGTCAGTGGTAGTGGGAGGTGCTAGAGGTTTATATTTGTAGCTCCTTGAAGAGATACTAGTCCATTTCTTACAGGAGAGAAGTAGCGATAGAGGCTACAGGGGTCACACGATAGACCACCAGATAGAGGACAGGACAGGTCCTAGGATTAGGAGATAGGTAGAGATGGAGATGCTCTTTATATTTGATCTTTTTTATTTGATTTGAATTTTTTCTACTTGATTTGATCCATTTTTTTTCATTGAGATGACATTTTAAGGCATTTGGCTGAGATTTATAGTTTGGAATGCTTGAGATACACCTGGTCAATTTTAGATGTCTATAACAGCATTAAAAATGATTTCATTATCAAACAAACTAGGGGCATAACAATTTTCTTGACTAAAGTCAGAACTGTTGGATAGAAAGCTTTGATTTTCATAAGCTGGATATCTTATGTTTCCTCATTTTAAAAGATTCTTATTAAGCTTCTGGCAACTTCTTACTGACTTTTAGATGACAACCAAGTTTGAAATCAGTATTATCAATCTTTGGACGACAACCAAGTTCAGAATTGGTATCTTTAAGATCTTTTATTTTTTTGGACGACAACCAAGTTTAAAATCAATTTTATTAGTTTTGTTTGATCAAGTGTGAGACTAATCTCATCAACATTTCATTCGGCAACCAAGAACAAAATTCTCAATCTTTCTGAAGTCAAAATTGAAAACTTTCTTTGAATCAATGTGTTGCTCGCACATCAATTCAAAGAGGGGAAAATGTAACCACTTGAATTTGGTCTGTTCCAACTATGGACCCTATTTGCCCTAAGTGTGATCATACCCCCAATTATGTCCAAATGACCATGTTACTACTTGGCATAATTCTTTTGAAATCAATTTAATCTCCTAAAGTCATCAAATCACTAAATTATTTAATTTTAGCCAAAATCAAAATCAATCAAATACATGGCTAAAAATGGTTAATTTGCTAGGAATTAAATAAATCCCTAAATCAATTATCCACTTACAATGAACCCATTCCCCTAGCCTATTTATTTTAATTAAAATGGCTATAGTCCCCTTAATTATTAAAAAACAACAAAAGGCTTAAATAATTAATTCATATATTTTAAATGAATTAAATAAATTTAATTCATTTCATTTATATTCCCTTAAACCCCAACCTAACCTATCTCAACCACTTCTACCCTGAGTTCTAACCCATCTCAACCTATTCCACCCTTGCTAATCTAATCCTAATTCTAATTCTGCCCTAACCCACCTCCTAATATTGTCACATTCCATTAAGGAATGATTAACAACTCAACCCACTTGAGAAAGTCCACTTTCTCAAGCATGACTTTGCTAAGCGACCAACTTGCCAAGTTGAGTCTTACACCCTTTCCATGCTTCTTTAAGGCTTTAATTAATGCCTCATTAATGAATATGCCTTAAGCCCATGTCTCCTCCATGCCTCATAATGCTCAAGGCATTAATGGCTCTTGCACCACCATTAATGATTCCCTCAACTCATTAATGAACCTTGTCTCCCCTCTCTCTCTCTCTCTCTCATTCTTCTATAAATAGTATACATTTTGGAGCACAAAAGAGCCTTCATCTCATATTGTAAATGCATTGTTATGCTATTGGAATAGACTTAAACTCATATTTCATATCACATTTTATGCTTATGCATTGTTATTATCTCCATTCTTAGAGCTAGAATACATGTTTTCTCATCATTTAGCTTATTTTCAAACTAAATCTTTCATGCTAGGTTGTTTATGTCTCTAGTATTTAGCATAAATCTGAGGACTTTTATGTTATTTGCTACACTCATCCTAGTTAGAAAGCAATAAGTTGAATTTATGGTTTATATGCGCATTAACCCTTGTTTTTCACTAATAGAATGACTTATTGAAGTGTTATGTTGCAAATAACATGTGCATAAATATACACACACATTTGGTGTTGTAAGGCTACAAGAGTAGTTCTCGCAAGTTATTAGGAATGGAATGTTAGTAACCTTCTTCAATGTGAAGAAGGCATGCAACTCCAGAATTTATCTGCAGTATTCTAAAAGAATTATCTTATCCCCACAATGTTTAGGTAATAGGTAGGGTTTCCTGGAGAAGCCGATCACCCAAATATATGAGTTTGTTGAAATTGAATATAATAGTGGCCATAAGTGCTGACCAAGTTCATTGCCTCCTTAGAGAGCCGGTATTTAGCAACCCGAGTGGGTGTAAGAATATGCTAGTAAATGAAGGCATTGTTTACCTGCAAAAACTACAGAAACTGGCCTCCCATTATAGCTGTGGGAAATAATCCCATGGAGCATTCTAACCCTTGCCACTCCCGAGCTTTCCCACTGTAATTAATCCATAGGTTATAGGGTGTTGTTGTGCTAGTGCCCACAAGATGTAATAATTCATGTAAAATTTAAGGGACTTGGTGAACTGGACAAGCTGGGCATCCACATGATTGGCAATGATTGTTTCCCAATCAAAAGTTTGCCCGCTAGAGGCGATGCCAAACAAGAAGTAGTACATCACAAGATTTTTAGGTTGCAATCCAGAATCCCAGATGTGATTCAAAATTAAAGGGGATATAAAAGCTACAAAAATGAATAAAATTGAAATTTGCAAAAATCACAAGGTAGTTTTGCGAGCACTTACTGGCAGTGGGTAGTCGGCTAGGCGTTGATGTCGCTAGCTCACCTCAAAATGATGCTTCCTCACAGGGACTACCATCTTCTCTACAGAGCTCTCTGTATTACTATGGACGAAAGTGAAAATGAATAGTGAAATGGTATATTTTGAGACTTATATTGGTATTTTAAGCCATTTCGGAGTTCTAAAACTCCTCCCAGACATTTACAATTACATTTTTGTTCTCTTTTTGATCAATCAGGAACAAAATTGAAGGTGCCTATAATGTTTTCAGTAGCACAGTACCATTCTTATGACACTTTCAAAAAATGCAGATTTGCTTCATTTGTTTCAAGAATCTATTCGGATGTACATTTTATCATAAATCTTGGTCTGACATCATTTTTATCCATCTCACCAATCATATTTTCACATAATGAACTTGATAATCATGTGTTTATTTTTAAACACACCTTCTTTTCCCACTTCTTCTATTCCATTCTTTCTTTTCCTAACCGCTTCCTACAAGTGATACGTTCTTTCAACTAAGGGATTTTATTGCTTTCCTTTCATTTCATTCCCGAGGGGGCATGATCACACTATCATCAATTAAATTTTTTCTTGAAATAGTTGTGTGTAAGAAAATACACCTTCATGAAATTAAGATTGAAAACAACAATTCTATGGAAAGATAAAACAAGTTAATGTAAGAATTGAAGCTAAACAATCTATATCATCTCATGGTTCTCTATCCAAGCTTTGTTAAGAGAGCTCTTAGGCTTAATTTCTCTCAAGGACAATCCTAGAATGAGATATGTATGAAAAATGAATGCTCAAATCTAGCTAGAATGCTCAAAATACTCAAAAATGCTCCAAGATTATGTTAGAAAATAACAAATGCTCCTAAACATGATATGCTAAAATGCTATGCAAATGCTGAAATCTCTCAAAAGCTCTCAAATGCTCCTCATATGCTCTTAATGTGCCTATAATAAGGATTCTTTTTCTCTTAAAATTCTTGGATCCCAAACACAAAGGAAAAGGCTTGTATTTATAGCATTTTCCCAAGGGTAGGAGGTAGAGTGAGCTAATCATGATCAAAGTTTGGTTAAGTCAAAAGCTTTGAGGTGTTTTCAAATGGAGGGAAAGTTGGTTGGTTGTCTCAAAGATATTAGGAATTAAATAACTCCATCATTTAATTAAATTATCCATGGAAGGGTGATTGGGTTGGATTTGATCTTTTTGATTTGAACTATACAATTGAAAAATCAATTGCATAATTTGATTAATCCCTTTAGGCTTGAATTTAATTATTTGATTTCATGATTATTTGATCTTTTTTATTTGACTTGAATTTTGTCTACTTGATTTGATTCATTTTTTTTTCATTGAGATGACATTTTAAGGCATTTGGCTGAAATTTATAGTTTGGAATGCTTGAGATACACCTGGTCAATTTTAGGTGTCTATAACATCATTAAAAATGACTTCGTTATCAAACAAACTAGGGGCATAACAGTTTCCTTGACTAAAGTCAGAACTGTTGGATAGAAAGCTTTGATTCTCATAAGCTAGATATCTTGTGTTTCCTCATTTTAAAAGATTCTTATTAAGCTTCTGGCAACTTCTTACTGACTTTTGGATGACAACCAAGTTCAAAATCAGTATTATCAATCTTTGGATGACAACCAAGTTCAGAATTGGTATCTTTAAGATCTTTTATTTTTTTTGGATGACAACCAAGTTCAAAATCAATTCTATTAGTTTTGTTCAATCAAGTGTGAGACTGATCTCATCAACATTTCGTTCGACAACCAAGAACAGAATTCTCAATCTTTCTGAAGTCAAAATCGAAAACTTTCTTTGAATCAATTCGTTGCTCACACATCAATTCAAAGAGGGGCAAATGTAACCACCTGAATTTGGTCTGTTCCAACTATGGAACCTATTTACCCTAAGTGTGATCATACCCCCAATTATGTCCAAATGACCCTGTTACTGCTTGGTATAATTCTTTTGAAATCAATTTAATCTCCTAAATTCATCAAATCACTAAATTATTTAATTTTAGCTAAAATCAAAATCAATCAAATACATGGCTAAAAATGGTTAATTTGCTAGGAATTAAATAAATCCCTAAATCAATTATCCACTTACAATGAACCCATTCCCCTAGCCTATTTAATTTAATTAAAATGGCTATAGTCCCCTTAATTATTAAAAAACAATAAAAGGCTTAAATAATTAATTCATATATTTTAAATGAATTAAATAAGTTTAATTCATTTCATTTATATTCCCTTAAACCCCAACCTAACCTATCTCAACCACTTCTACCCTTAGTTCTAACCCATCTCAACCTATTCCACCCTTGCTAATCTAATCCTAATTCTAATTCTGCCCTAACCCACCTCCTAATGTTGTCACATTCCATTAAGGAATGATTAACAACTCAACCCACTTGAGAAAGTCCACTTTCTCAAGCATGACTTTGCTAAGGGACCAACTTGCCAAGTTGAGTCTTACACCCTTCCCATGCTTCTTTAAGGCTTTCATTAATGCCTCATTAATGAATATGCCTTAAGCCCATGTCTCATCCATGCCTCATTAATGCTCAAGGCATTAATGGCTCTTGCACCACCATTAATGATTCCCTCAACTCATTAATGAACCCTCTCTCTCTCTCTCTCTCTCTCTCTCTCTCTCTCTCTCTCTCTCTCTCTCTCTCTTCTATAAATAGTATGCATTTTGGAACACAAAAGAGCCTTCATCTCATATTGTAAATGCATTGTTATGTTGTTGGAATAGACTTAAACTCATATTTCATTTAATATTTTATGCTTATGCATTGTTATTATCTCCATTCTTAGAGCTAGAATACATGTTTTCTCATCATTTAGCTTATTTTCAAAGTAAATCTTTCATGCTAGGTTGTTTATGTCTCTGGTATTTAGCATAAATCTGAGGGCTTTTATGTTATTTGCTACACTCATCCTAGTTAGAAAGCAATAAGTTGAATTTATGGTTTATATGCTCATTAACCCTTGTTTTTCACTAAAAAAATGGCTTATTGAAGTGTTGTGTTGCAGATAACAGGTGCACAAATATACACACACCTTTTCCGTTGTAAGGCTGCAAGAGTAGCTCCCGCAAGTTATTAGAAATGGAATGTTGGTAACCTTCTTCAATGCGAAGAAGGCATGCAACTCTAGAATTTATCTGCAGTATTCTAAAAGAATTATCTTATCCCCATAATGTTTGGGTAATAGGTAGGGTTTCCCGGAGAAGCTGGTCACCCGAAAATATGAATGTTATTGAAATTGAATATAATAGTGGCCATAAGTGCTGACCAAGCTCATTGCCTGCTTAGAGAGCTGGTATTTGGCAACCCGAGTGGGTGTAAGAATATTGTAGTAAATGAAGGAGTTATTTACCTATAAAACCTATGGAAACTGGCCTCCCATTATAGCTGTGGGAAATAATCCCATGGAGCATTCTAACCCTTGCCACTCTTGAGCTTTCCCACTATAAGTAATCCCCAGGTTACGGGGCGTTGTTGTGCTAGTGCCCACAAGATGTAATAATTCATGTAAAATTTAAGGGACTTGGTGACCTGGACAAGTTGGGCATCCACATGATTGGGATGATTGTTTCCCAATCAAAAGTTTGCTCGCTGGAGGCGATGCCAAACAAGAAGTAGTACATCCATGCCAAGAATTCTTGGGCATGGGGCTCTCCAATGACCCTGCATAATGCAATGATCCCCATCTATATGCTTTCTTTGAACTCTATCTAGGGGATCTCCAGCTTCATATTTTTGTAATGTTTTCTAGGGGTCTTGAGCCAATTGGCGTTGAGGTATTGTCGGGCCATGCCAGGGAGCTTTTCAAATTCACTCAGGACTAGGGTTCAGGTGAGGATTGCAGCATTTTCAAACTGGGGGATCCCTAACCCCAAAGAAAAGGTTGTAGCATCTAGTGACACCATGGGCATTGGGTAGCCCAAAGAAACATGAGTGGCAAGCATTATAGCCCGGACGGCTAGATTGTTCTACTCCACTAGTGTGAGGATGAACAATGGAGCCTGCACTGAGCAGGGGAAGCATGTCACCTTAAGGATTCTGGAGGCGGCCACATTAAGTGTCATCAGATCTCCGGGCCTATGCTGTAAAAACATAATTTTCACCAAGGCCTACATTTTGGCCCATGCGCCGACACTTTTGTCGGTGATTAATTGCAGCTTGGAATCAACCTTTGATCCCAGAATAACTTCTCCCTTTAGGTATTTCATTGATAGTGGGAATTTCTCTAAGGCCTTCTCTGCCTTTGTCCTGGTGACTACCCGAGTTGAAGCAGTAGTGGGGAGTTCCAGACTCCCGGGTGGAGAGGATGCATATGCCCTAGACATGTTTTATAAGTTAACTCTGGTAACCTGCAAGACTAGACAACTGTTTGTGTATATATAAAAACATAATAAAATTTTTGGACCCAGATATTTTCACCACCACCTTGCACCTGTTCCAAAAGGATGTTAGTCTGCATCAAACCCCAGAGATATAATATATTAAGCACAAATGACTTGGGAATTTGATCAATGCCTGGAGGTTCCAGGGATTCTGGCTCATGCGATGAATGAAACAAAGGTAGAGAGGGAACCTGGGACGCAGAGTCCAGGAAAGATGACCCTTATTGACATGACTAGAAACTAGCCGTACTAGGCTGACATGGGGTGTCACGTGGTCATGCAGTAAGGGGAGTAATGGAAATAACAGTGAAAACTATTTGGAAACACAAGGAAATGAATGCCACTTGGGCCATTTTTGAATGCTTGTGCATGCAGAAATAAACCTGCCATTAAGATGAAAATGATGGAGGAGAGAGAAAACTTCCATAGCTCAAACAGGTGAGGTGCCAAGTTTGAACCAGGTAGAAACCATGAGGGCAAGCTTAATAAATTGGGTTAAAATGTGAAAGGGCACGGTGAGCTCACCATAAAATAGGAAGGATATACACTAATATACATCAACTATAGAGGGCCGAAGTACAACTCGCAGCCAACCTGAGAATGACCTATATAGCTCATCTAAAAAACTAAAATATACAAGATATTTACAGGAATTACGCTATTTTACAACTACAAAGAGGGTGGACAACCAAATGGAAGAGCCATCCTGCCCATGGGAGGCGACAACAAGAAAAAAATAGGAAACCAACGACGAACAACAAAACCAAAACAAAAGAAACAAAAAAAAACCAAAACCAAAACCAGAAAGGACACGGGAAAGAACCAAGAGGGCCTACCTTAAAACACAGAGAACGCGGGAGGAGGAGCACGGGAGGTGCTCTACAAATGATGAATATTTCCCAGACAACAAAGCAACCATGAATGCACCACTAATAATTATTGTTTACACACTGTTGAGCACCTAGAGCAAATCACACTTAGTCGTTGTTTAATCACCTTAATCACTCTGGTAATCGTCCTGGATAATTTGTTCATGGTGAAATGTGAAAGTGACTGGTGAAACTTATTTATACCCTTAGGGTAAAAAACATCCCACTTTCCCTCCTTCCGCAAACTCTAAGAAAGGAAAACCACTAGACTCCGGGCCCGGTGATTCCATGCAACCACACCCTCTAGCGAAAGAGGAAATGATGAAAAAGAATCCTGGAGTCCAAGATTTGGCAAGAACGAAGGACAAACACTCAGGGACCGGGTCTTAGAGGGAGGAAAACCAAAATCAACAGAAGACGACCCTCGCGGAAGCAAAGCCTAGAGAGAAACAAAGGAAACAAAAGGAAGAAAAGGAAAAAGAAAAAATAAAAAAGGGGGCCCAACATTTTTCCCACAAACTATAGGGATGGGTATGTAGGCCATAACACTTAGTATACACCTTCATTATCCCTTCTCTTTGTGTGCAAATTCATCTCTGTAATTTTTGCATCTCACTGGACCTTTTAACATTCTACTCCACTGGCTAACCCGCAACAACTAAGTTAGCAACAATTAAATAAATCTTTTGATCACTTCCTCTAATCAACCCTTCTCTATGTTGACATCAATGCCAATACAACCATCATCCAACTTTTCCAAAATGAGAACATGCAATTCTAGTTGGAATTGAGAAGTGAATTCCTTGTTGGTAGTTTTGGAGGTGAAAGATCCTCCCTAATATTTAATCATACACTTTCGATGGTTAGTATCCACTCTATTATACTCATTTGCATACTTTTGTGAAGTCTCATTGGAGACAAAATTTTAATAGTGTGCATTCGAAGATATTAATGCTATTAAAATTTGTTGTCCAAATCAATCTTGCCTTAGCAATTAATTTCATATATTTGCAATTGGTTATTGGCATAAAAAAATCATAATCAACAACAATCTAAAGATTATATCCATCGGTTGTATTCTAATTAGGAACCACTCTGTATATGTTCGATCCAAATCATAGGTTCAGTGATCATTCTTATAAATTGTGAACACTTCAAAAAAGTACTATCTCATATGGATCACATAGTCATCCTCAACCCATCATGTATTTAGTGATATCTAAGTGTCAAAGGCAGAGGGTTGTCAAGTGTTTTTGAGTGACAAGTGTCGAGTTCCAAGTGCCAAGTGTCGAGTGTTGTCAAGTTCTGAGTGTTACCGAGTGTTGAATGTCGATTGTTGAGTTTTGAGTGCTTAGTGTTGCCAAGTGTTGAGTGTTTCCAAGTGTTGTTGAGCGCCAAGTGTCGAGTGTCGAGTGTGACTTGGCATATGGGTACATTATCAAGCACTGAGTGTTGAGTGTGTCTTGTTGTATCGGTAGAGTGTCGACTAAGTTTCATACAATTTTAATATTAAAGTGTGGAACAGGTACTCGAAAGCTAGAGTTTGGCTATCATTATTTTTTTAGTGCCAAATTGTGATTAGTATATTACATAATGGATAAGAGCAATGAACCATGAGTTTCTCTATTAACTAGAATTAAATTGTGTATCTCGCTTAGCCATTTGTCTTCCAATTGCCAATCATGAAACAATATGATAAATTACTTCAGTTTTTAAGTAGTTCTACACTTTCTCTTTTAGTAGATTTGAATTTACAAAAGTTATACATCTTATGCATTCAATTTGAAAGTATAATACTATAATTAAGCATCAAATCATAATATCATATCTCTACTAGAAAGATAACTATTTTCTAATATGTAAAATCTTTTGGTTTATAATGTGTATGTTTTGTTGCTCAACGTTTTGGAGCACACTAGTGGTCCATCATCAAAAAAGAAGAAAGTTCAGTTTAGATCTATTTTTTGATAAAGATTATCTCATATATACTTATTTATTAATTTATTAATGACAATAAATAATTAAGTTATTTATTTCTCAATATCTAGTGTATTAGAATATTGAAATAGGAAGAGATAAATTAGATCCATCATTCTATAAAGTCATTCTTGACATTCATGGCCATTTTCAACATGTATCTAAAGAATAAGAAACACTTATTTTTAATCTACATACAAATTAAACTAAAATTTATTTAAATCTATGTCATGTTATTCTCATATCTAATAACTACACTTATAGAAAATCATATGAAATTATGCAAAAAGTGAAGTGAACACTTTTATTGACCAAAATTAAAGTGGCCATGTAGATAAAAAGCATCATAAAAATATTATATGCTAAACATGTAATTTCACCAAGCCTGGACTTGGTATGATAAGAATAAATAAAGATAGAAGATACCATATCTACAAAATGCTTTGTTAATGGGTGTATCATAGAATTATTTAATTCATGTTCAACCTTCCCATATATAAATAAATAATTAACCATTGTCCCTCTAATGTTTCTAAGTGAATGTTGGTTGAAGACTTTAGAAAATTTGTCCATTACTGACAACTCATAGATTTGTAGTTAGATTCAGAAGAAATCACAAAAGATAACATTTATAACTATACAAGAAATCCCATATTTTGCTTGCGTCAAATCCACATAAAAATTAGAAGATACTCTGAAAGAATTAACACTTAGCCGAAATAAATCGAATACATTATTATTTGAGGTCTAGTTGTGAAATATATATGAATATAGAATGCAATAATATATCAATATACATAAAATGAACTCATTGAAAAGCTTAAGAACTCCTTTCTTGCAAGCTATGAAGGATGTAGACAGCCATATAAAAAGAAAGAGTAATTTTATCAAATATTTTTGTAACAAGATATTTATATAATTTTTTTTTTTTCTATTTTTCATTGTATTAGATTCATAAAAAAACAACCATTCATCTGCAAACAATCTAATAGAAGTGGATATTCTCAATAGCATGATTTTAAAATAAAATAGTTATTAATCTAAAATATAAATTGATCATTAATTGTTTAACTGTTGAACTAGATGGTAAACGTATTCAATGCTTACCCTCCAAAACTCGATCCTAATTCGGAGCTTCTATGATTTGATTGCATTATGACTCATTTATTTCTGCTGCAGGTGGGGGACTCCTCTCTTTGTATTGAATTGGGGACAACTTTTATTAAGGTTGTTTTTTTCATTAATACTCAGACTAAGATGACTTGAAGAAAACAAAAAAATATGTCTATTCAAGCTCATCCGTGACTGCAACTTTTTATAAATAGGAGGTCGTATTCATACATTAATTTTCAAAACTACTAAGATCTAAATCTGTTTTCGCCACCCAATTAATTAAAAGTAAGCATTGTTTTTTAATTTATGAAAACAAATCAGATTAAATAGATGAACATCTCTATTTTTATATAAAAAATGAGGCCAATTTGCATTATAAACTTATTGAACAAAAATGTTGGGGTCTTTTCTGACTGATCTTCAACACCAACTCCTCTTGGAATTGTTTGCTGAAAGTTCTTTTATTAAAAGTGTTTGATGTGTTACAGTAGATTGACATGTTTTTCTATGGGTTTGGTATTTTACATTTTACTTGAATTTGGATGTCGAGAGAGACAATTTTAAGTGTGTACAAAAATAAATTGAACAATAGTTGATTGGATCATTGTTTTGTTGAGTACATCTAATGAAGTTATCGATCGTTACTTTCAAACCCATATTTATATAGACATATTTTAATAAAATAATAGTTAGGTCATCAAAAGTATGAATTAGATTTAAAAGTAATGAAGAAAACTATTAGATAACATGATTTTTTAATGGTTCATGGAAATAACAGTCATGATTTTATGCTTATAAGAAAAATAACTATTTGTTATGGTAAAAATTTGTAGATGAAAATTTGTTGTCACTTATTATATCGTACAATTCAAATATAGGCGACACACACCACAAAAATAGTAAACATACCTAATAACTACATAAAAAGGTGGTTTTTAAATATACAAGATCACACAAGTTGAATCTTGCTTATAATATCAATAATTGAGGATGATGGAATCAAATTATTGAATATGGTATTATTTATGTAGAACCCAAATTTTATTTTAAAATTACAAGTTAATGCTACTTATGTCACACTACCATCATGTTAGGCCATGTAACTCTTGACACTTCTTTCCATGTGATGCATGGAGCTTTAGCTATTCATTGAGCATTAGTGTGTAATTTTCATTTCAAGAATCAATTTAATTCGTTCAACACTTGTCCCATCTATGGTTCATTTTAAAACTAAGTATATTCCTCAAAAAAGAAATATATGGTGATAGCTAATGATAATCCATATGAATTTTGTCAAGCGATTAACAAGGAAAAATAATTGATCTCTCTAAAAAGATAATCAGTCATATAATGTCTTCACTCCCTTTACTCTTCTTCTTATAAATGGGAATATATATGATGTTACTAATGGGATAATGCCCCTCTAGTATTAAATTAGATTTTAAAAAATACATATATTATGTTTTATCTAAAAATAAATTTTGTTAGACCCTAGATGATCATCATTCATAGTTTAATGCATGTAAAACATTTTTTGCTAGATTTATAATAGTTTAGCAAATCTATGCTAGGGTTAGAAATCTAGTATGGTCTCAAAACCAATCTTCATTTTAGTCACATTTTCAAGGATTTGGTGGGTGTTAGCTATAATGTTTCTAGGTAAACATGATCCCAAGGCTTCCTATATCATCTTAACCTCTTTTAAACCTTTAGAAACTTGATTTTCACAAGTTTTGATTAGATTTTTTAGCCATATTCATATTTTAGTAGGTTTTCAACTTGTTGCGGTAGATCTACACATAGTGTGGCAATTCCACAAACCACCTTCCACAATCTTATTTTTATCATTTCTAACATTCTATTTTATCTATCTTTTTGGGCACAATGTCGTGATTTTTAGGGTCTCTTTTTTCCAACTAAGAATCCCTTGACCTATTTTGTAGGTTGACCTCATTTTTGTATGTTTAAGACTATTTTTGGGGCCTATTCACAATTCAATGGGTTTGCAACATCCTAATGTGGATATGAACATATTTTAGGGCATGTTCTTCTCACTAGAGTGGATTCTTTGCACTTCAATGCATCTACAACCTATTGAGCAATTATTGTATTGTTTTAGCTTATCTACCTCTAGAATAGAAGTACTCATTTTATTTAACCTCTAAAATTCCTAACCTATTGTACTAATATTTTTTCTCTTATTTCTTATATCCTACCATCATCTTACATAGATAAATTTACATGTCTAAGAAAAAAATCCTAAACTACTAACATATTATTTGTTGAAAATGATCATCAAAGACCTAATTCTGTCACTAATATTGGTGCACTTCAATTTATTAAGGGTAATTGATCTTCTATGCTATGATTTTGAGGCCATAATTAATTTTATAGTCTCTCTTTGCACCTTTGGTTGATCTTTGAGATTGAGCTTATTTTTGTTTCATATCTTTCACTAGTTTTATTAATCTTAAAAGGACTCCAATCGTGTATTCTCTCCCTCATACATTATGTTATCTTGGATGATCAAATATAATTGTATCATGCTTGTAGGGGGATTGTCTTATATTTCATCACCAATCTAGGATGCCCTAAACTTTATTATTTTGATAGAGTATAAATTGGTGGTGAATAAACATGCACACCTCTTAGAAGTAGAATCTTGTTAATTGTGCTAGGCCTCCAAGAAATTTATGCCTATATAAAGTGAAGGCGAAGGGTAATGGGTGTATTACCCTCTTCTCCATGTTTTTTCCATATTTCCTTTCCGAATATGATATCTAGCCTCACATATCCTTCTTATATATCAAGGATGCACCTAGCAATCATAATACAATTCTAGTCTAAGAACAATCTATTTTTCCTTCTTGTCACATGCATTAGAAATTTATTAGGCCCAAGAAGATAGAAACACTGTACTTTCAAGTGATATTAGGTAGATCTATCCTTGGAAAGGCATTTGGTCTCCAAAAATAAGGGATCTCATATAATTTGACACTCCCTAGCCACCAATCATTAAATAGGTAATATATCAAATATAAGTTCACAAGGATTGAAACTCCCACTTGACTAACCATGTAGGTTGTTATTATGCTCATCACATTTTTAGTTTGTACAACTTATGTAACCCATCCAATTGAAAATCCTTAAAATACAAAATCATTTGCATACCTTTGCATGTTTCTCATTTCCAAACATTACCAAAGATAAATTTTCCTAATCCACTTTTCAAAAATATCCTAATCATCACCATAATAATACAAATAAGTTATCAAATAGTTTTGTCAATGGTCTTTTACCCTATCAATCTAAGCATTCCCTTAAACCTTCATAATCATCTTGCTCATCATCATAATCCCAATCAACCCTGTCTTTGGGCTTCTAAGGATCTCAAATTATCCCCAAATATAACTAATATATTCTAACTCAAATTATTTTTCTAATCC
Source organism: Thuja plicata (assembly GCA_018584345.1). Lineage (NCBI taxonomy): Eukaryota > Viridiplantae > Streptophyta > Pinopsida > Cupressales > Cupressaceae > Thuja > Thuja plicata. Next base: position 1,269,728 of record MU223268.1, read on the forward strand.
AAATCCTTAATAACTTCAATCCAAACCTTTAATCAAGTCCAATCAAAAGAATCTATCTCTAATCCTCAATCCTACCCACCAAAGTAATCATTTTTATCCCAGGAATAAATATATTTTTAGACATATGAATGGCTGAGACTTCAGTAGGGAATGAGGAGCTCGTGGGAAGGAAAACTGGTGCAATTTTGAATGGAATGCTTGTTAATAGTAATCCTACTACTGCTGCTAGTGGGGTTATTGTTGTTGTTGCTAGTGCAAATACTTCTAGAATTCGTATTCCTAGGGCTAGTACCTCTGGAGGGGATCCACTTGAGCTCGGGCCAGAGATTCTCGATCAGAAGGGTCAGAAGTCAACACAGGTTATTGTTTTTTAGAGAAAAGAAAGGAAAATCTCCTCTGAAATTGGTGGGCCTCTTCCACAAAGCGAATCTTTCAAGATGGGACCTACCCCTTCTGTTGAACAAAATATTGATGGTAGAGGTAAGTGGTCATCTTTATTTGGAGTCAAACTGTCTGGCAACTCTTCTTTTCTGGAAGTGAACATTCTTGCTAACCCCTCCAAGGGAGAATTCTCTATTTTTATTCTAGATCCGCTGATCAAATTCTCTGTCAACTCTATGGAGATAATGCTGATTGGAATATTTGCTGGGGGCAAACCTAATATTGAAGTGGTGAGGCATTTTTCCCAGAGAAAATGGTTCCTTAAGGGACAAGTGGACATTGCTTGCATGTCCAAGGAATTTTTCTCTTTCGAGTTTTCTAGTAGCAAAGATCTATCCAAAATATTGTGTGGTGGCCCTTGGATGGTTGGGAGATTCTCTCTAGCACTCCGTAAATGGGCTCCTAATCTTGAACTCAATGATTCGGATTTTTTGTGTCATCCCCAGTGTGGGTCAGATTACTTGGCTGCCCTTTAGAATACTGGCATGAAGACATCTTGAGGGGGTTAGCTAGCTCATTTGGTGAGCTTCTCTTTATTGACCTGATGACTGCTTCTAGATCTAGACATGTGTATGCCAGAATTTTTGTGTACATACTCCAAACTATCAACCTTCCACAAAGTATCAATATTGGCTCAAAACTGAGTAGATGGGCTCAACTTGTGGAGCTTGAGTTGCTACCTTTTTCCTAATTTATCTACAAGAAATCTGGACATAGGGTGAAGGAATGTCCTATTAAATCCTAGAAAGCTAAGACTATGCCCAAGAAAGATCTTGTTAAGATATGGAAGGAAAAACCCCAGTAACCACCTTCTAGGCTACAGACTCTGAAGATTATATGAGAAAGATCTATAACTCTATAGAGTTCACCCATGCATCTCCCCTTCTTTTGAATCCTTTGGTAGAAGGTAGTTGTACTTTGGATTTGGAAAGAGTGATTGATATAGAGCAGAAGGAAGCTTTGGAGGAAGGTGAAATAGTGATCCCTCCTGATTAGCTGATTGATGTGAGGGATCCTGCGGGCTTTGGGGCCCTGCTGGATTCATAAAAAGATAGTAAGATAGTCAGATTGGGAGAGGGAACTATAGAGAGGATTCTTAGCCCTCAAACACCAAGAAAGAAGAAAACTTGGGCAGAATCAATGGAGGAGCCAATACCATTCTTGAATAGGGCGGATGACCTTTGGACTGAGGTAGCCCATAATAAAAAGAAACAGGAAGGTAAATCTAATCTGAAATATGGAATGTCTTAAGGTGGAGTCATTATAAGAGTAATGAGAACAAATGTTGAAGGCCTAAATATCCTAGGGGTAGAAGATCTAACAAATTCACGAGAGAACATGAAAGTAAACAAAATATTACGGATGGATGTCAACGTACCATCCAGGACATCTTCTCTCAAGGTAAGAAATGAAGGTCATATCTTGGAATATCAGGGGATTAAATATCCTCCATAAGCAAGATCTTCTCAAAAAAATTATTCAAGACCATAAGCCAGATATTATCCTCATCTAGGAAACAAAAATGGCTAGAGACAAAGTTGAAAAAATAAAGGTTTTTAAGAATAGTGGTGTTGTTGGATGTAGCTCAAAAGGAGCCTCTAGGGTTTACAATGACCTTTTGGAACCTGAATACTATTAATGGATATTATTAAATCTAAAGGAAACATCTCCTCTATCATATTTAACCACATTAGAGATGGCTTTAGTTGGGTGCTCTCAAATATTTGCACACCCAATTCTAAAAGTGGCAGGGATAAATTCTGGAGATTCCTGGAAGCTAACATAAGTAACTTTATTATTGACTATTGGATGGTGGTTGGAGACTTCAACACCCCTCTTAGTGACTCAGAGAAATTTGGTGGAGTCTCCTCTCAGCAAGATAGAAACTTTGCGCTCATGGAATTCATTAATAACCAACAAATTTTGGACCTTGAACTCAGAGGAGGCACCTATACTTGGTCTAACCATAGAACTAGGGATGAGCTGATCCAAGTTTGAATGGAAAAGGAACTAAACTCCATGGAATGGATTCTAAGCTATGATTTCTCTCTGTTGGCATTGCATCGTATTGACTCTGATCACTCTCCTATCTCTCTCTTGGCCAACCCTTCCTCTGAAAAAATGAACCCTCCTTTCAGATTTGAAAAAATGTGGATGCAACACGCGGATCTGGAAAGGAACATTGTAGAATGGTGGTATGTTCATGTGGAGGGAACAAATATGTTTAGATTTTTCCAAAAACTTAAGAGAATTAAAAACAAGGTCAGAACTTGGAATAAATCAGTTTTTGGGGATGTCTTTAAGGCCAAAATTGCTATCCAATTTGAACTCCAAGATATCCAAGACATCATTCAAGAGGAAGGTTTGTCTAGGGAGAATAAACTGAAGGAAAATAAGATTCAATCAGATTACCACAATATCATATCTAAAGATGAAGATTTCTGGAGGCAAATATCTAGGGCTCTCTAGTTAAAATCTGGGGATAAGAATGCTCGTTTCTTCCACATGAAAACCCAAAAACATAAAGCAACTAAAATAATTGACTACATATCTAGCAACTAGGGGAAGCTAGAGAATGAAGTGGACATTAAGATATAAATCTTGGGTTTCTTCTCTAATATTCTCACTAAGGACCCCTCTCCCTCCTTAGATAATCAGTCTAAACTTTTGAATGTTATCCCCTGCCTCATTGATAAGGAGAAAAATGATATGATGTGTAAAATCCCATCTAAGAAGGAAATTAAAGAGGCTTCCTTCTCCTTTGAAGGTGATAAATCTCCTGTTCTGGATGGCTTCTCTCCCTTCTTTTTTCAATCTTTTTGGCACTCATTGATAAGGAGAAAAATGATATGATGTGTAAAATCCCATCTAAGAAGGAAATTAAAGAGGCTTCCTTCTCCTTTGAAGGTGATAAATCTCCTGTTCTGGATGGCTTCCCTCCCTTTTTTTTTCAATCTTTTTGGCACATTATGGAAAACGATGTCCCAGCTGTGGTGAAAGAATTCTTTGGGGCTAGTTAACTATTGAAATAAGCTAACTCTACTTTTTTTGTGCTTATTCCAAAGACTCCTGGAGTTGATTCGGTGGATAGATTAAGGTCGATCATTATTTGTAATACCTTCTATAAAATTGTCTCTAAACTCCTCACTATTAGGATTCTTTCCATCCTCCCCTTTATTTTTCCCCCTAGCAGAATGGTTTTGTGTTGGGCAGGTAGATTCTGGACTCCATTTTGACTATTTATGAAAATATTCACTCACTGGAGACATCTCAAAAACAAGGATTCCTTATGAAGGTGGACCTTTCTAAAGCTTACAACAGGGTGGAATGGGCATTCCTTTGTAAATTTTTGGCGGCTTTTGGTTTTCTTGGGAAACCTATCAACCTTATCCATCAACTAATTTCCTCTTCTTCTATCTTAGTTTTGGTGAATGGTTCTGCTTCCAAATTCTTCTCCCCCTCTAGGGGCCTTTTCCAAGGGGGATCTTATCTCCCCCATTCTCTTTCTATTATGGCTAAAAGCCTGGGGAGATTTTTTTCAATATTAGTTCATTATGGATCATTGTAGGGTCTCCTCCCATCCTCCAACCACTACTCTTTCTCTCATAAACATTTTGTGGATGAAATTGTTCTTATAGGCACCTCTTCTATCAAGGAAGCTAGAACTGTCAATCTTTCTCTTAACACTTACTCTTCTTCTATGGGGCAGCTTATCAACTGGGATAAAAGATCTTTGTTTTTTGCTAACACTCCCCCTCATAGACAACAAAATATGGCGACCATCCTGCGATGTAAGATCTCTCCCATCCCATCTATCTACATGGGTCTCCTGCTATGTTTGAAACCTCTGGAGTCCTTCTGGAATGGTATCATTGACATAGTTAATAGAAAACTTTTTGAATGGAAAGGAGCTCTTCTCAACCAAGCTAGGAAGGTCATACTCCTTAAATCTTCTCTCTAGAATCTCCCTGTGTATGCTCTTAGTTTGTTTCGTATCCCCCTAAGTTTGCTGACTCTATTGAGAAGTTGCAGAAGATATTTATTTGGTTTGGTACTAAGGATAAGAATAGAATCCACCTTGCGGCTTGGGATAATGTGTGTAAACCCCTTAAGTACAGAGGCCTTGGCATTAGAAAATTCAAAGAGGCCAATCAAGCTTTGTTGGAAAAATAGATCTGGAGAATCTTTGATGAAGAGAAAGAATGGAACAGAATTATCAAATATAAATACCTCTATGATTCTCCTACTTTAGGCAACTTCCTCTCTTCTCCTACCAATGTGCATGGATTCTTTATTTGGAACAGTATTCTAAAAGCTAAATCTCTTATGGATAAAGGTTCTAGATGGAGGGTTGGTAATGGTACTAAAATAAAATTTTGGGAGGACCCTTGGATCAAAGATAAACCTCTCATTTAGTATGCTGAATTTTCCCTTCTTTCCCAAACTTGTATCACTAGGTTTGGTAGGAAAGTTGTTGATTACTGGAGGGATAACAAGTGGATTCAAATCAGTGACATTTCCCCAGATCTCAAAGATATTAATCTTGACCTGATCCCTTGGGAGGTTAAAGATACTAAGGAAGATCATCTGATCTGGTTCTCCAACCCTAATGGTAGATTCTTTGTTTCCTCAGCTTACTCCATCTCTTTCAATGAGGACTCTACACCTTTCTGGGCTAAGGTTTGGACCCCCTATCTCATCCCTAAGATTAACATGTTTTAATGGTTGTTTGTCGAGGATAAGATTATCTCTACTGAAACTCTTGCTAAGAGAGGATGGTTTCTTCCTAATAGATGCTACCTATGCAATGAAACTGTTGAGACATTTACCCACCTTCTCTTGCACTGTTCTTTCTCTAGAGAGGTTTGGTCTATTGTTATGTAGAATTAGAACATTAAATGGGTTCTCCCTAACTCCATTTGTGATTTTGTTTCCCAATGGTGTTCTCCTATCTCCAACTTGTTGGGGAAATTACTATGGAACCTAACTACCCCCAATGTTATTTGGATGATTTGGAAGGAGAGGAATAACCAGATCTTTAGAAATGATAGTTCCAGTATCCGCGTGGTTGGCTCTAAAATTATTATGAACATACTTGAGAATATTCAGATGGCATGTGATCTGAAACCTTCCCTGATGGAAGGTTTCAAAGACAAGAATATTATAAAGAATTGGAATTTCTCCTCCATTGGAACCCATGGAAGTAACAAATGGGATGGTGTTGTGTGGTCTTCCGCCCAGTAGGTTGGCTCAAGGCTAATTTTGATGGGCCGCAAAAGGGAATCCAGGAAAAGAGGGATGTGGTGGCATCATCAAAAAAATTTCATGGTACTTGTGTTGCTATCATAGCCCTCCCCATTGGCATACAAACTAGCCACATGGCCGAAGCTATTGCTGCCCTTCAGGCCTGTAAGATGGAAAAGAATCAAAATTGCAATAATATTTGGCTTGAAGGTGACTCAATGAATATAATTAATTGCATTAAAGGAAATCATAAACCCTCTTGGAATATTAGTCACATCATAGTGGAGACTAAAATGATTTGAAGTAGTTTCAGGGCTACTTAGGTCACCCATACATTTAGAGAAACTAATGTTGTGGTTGACAACTTGGCTAATTTGGGAGTATGAAGTGATGATATCATATTTTGGCAAGGTGAAGATGGGTTAAACTATGAAGTCGAGAGCCTCATAAGGTACAACCAAATCCATCAAAATCAAGGATTAATTAGTAGTAATGATGACAAGGAAAGGTGAGTTGTTAAAAAGAGTCAGGAAGGCATCTAGCATGCATGAAGGTTAGGGAAATCATTTCTCTAAGTGAAAGAGTTTCCAAGTGCATGGTCTTTTCAAAAATATTAAAAGTATCACCTTCATTATTATTCCTATGATCTACAGTTTGATTGTTGCCTCTGAGAGTTTTTTTCCACTATGTATCCTTCTAGTTCTTTGTTCTCTGTGATCATGGGAGGTAAAATAAAATGCAAAGAACCCACTATATGCAAGTGGAAAAAAGAGGAAAAGGAGTGGAGTACTCTCAAATAGGGTGGAGTAACCAATTACATGCAGAGGCTTCACGGGTATGACAAAGGCATTTCTAGAGAACTTGTTGATAGCTGGAATGATGGCAATGTTACTCTATGTGGTAAGACCTTTAAGGTTAATGAGAAGATAATTTCTGAAATTATGGGTATGAGTATGTCTAGTTTAAAATATTATAGAGGTCATGTTATGGCCCAGAATGTGGCTAGGCATTTCCCCAAAACCTAGTTCAAGGAGGGCACAGACTGCAGGGCCTAGGGCACACCCACAGACCAACCACCTTGTGGATACAATGCAGAATTACACAACAACACAGTGAGAGAAGAGAAATGTAATGATTTGTATCATTAATATCATCAAACTCAATACATGCCAAGCTATAAGGCCTTCCTGGTTACTGCCATATACATCAGAATGTATTACAATTCAATCTTCCTACTATAGAGATCTCAGATCTTTAACATTTTCCTTCCTGCTCTAAGACTTGCTACCAAACTAAGAATATACAACCAAATAAATACAAGAGCCCAACCACTAAGTTGACGCTCAATTACAAAGGAGAGACCCATATTTAGGTCCACACGGATCCCAAGATAGATCCCAAATAAAATCCATAATAAAGACTTAAAGAAGAAGTCGGCCACTGCTCCAACTTCTAAAAGAGACCAACTCGGCACAGGCATGGCCGAGCAACAGAGCACTTGGCAACAGAAAGCTGAGAAACAACAACATAGGATGTCAAGCAATAGAAACATAGGATGCCGAGCCACAGAAACCATGGTGAGAAACAACAACACAGGATGTCAAGCAACAGAAACCATGTCGAGCAACAAAAACCATGCTGAGCAACTTCCAAACAATTGAAGAGTAAACAAACATATTTTTGGGCATGCAAGATTGCCATTGGATGCTCCTGCATCAGACACCTGGGGTTGAAAATAAATGATTCCCTAAATCATGTGTCAGGTCCAACCTAAAAATGAATCCAACTTAGATTGAGAAATCCAAGATGAGTCCTCAATTGGTCTATTCTTCCATTTTAATAGATATTCTATGTATTCTTTTCCTCTTGTACTTCTGCCAACTCTCTATTTCAGGATCTTCTCAACTTCCTCTATCTGTTTCTTCGGATAATCACTTGGTACAGTTACTTCTTCATCAGGTTCATGATATTCATACAAGTCTAAAATATTTAATATAGGTGATATATCCATGTCATCAGGTAATTCAACTTCATAAGCATTTCCACTGTCAAATCTTCTTAGTATTTTACAAGGACCAAATTTCTTCATCTTCAGTTTCCCATATGTTCCAATAGGAAATCTTCCTTTATTCAAATGAACCATCACAACATCACCAACTTCAAATGTCTTATGTCTTCTTGATCTGTCTGCATCATATTTGTATTTCTGATTACTTTTCTCCATCTTTTTCTTTACATTCTCATGCAATGTTTTCATAAATTATACAAATTCTTCTGCTTTAGCACTTCTTTTCTCTTCACCAACAATTTTTCTCAAATCTGTTATACCTCTAGGCTTAGTGCCATGAACAATCTCAAATGGTGATTTTCCAGTACTTCTGTTCACTGAATTGTTGTATGCAAACTCTGCTTGTGCCAACATCAAATCCCAATTGCCTGGTGTGTTTCCAACTAAACATCTCAATAAGTTACCCAAATTTATGTTCACAACTTTTGTTTGTCCATCAGTCTGTGGATGAAATGTTGAGCTAAATTTTAACTTAGTATCCAACTTCTTCCAAAGTGTTCTACAAAAATAGCTTACAAACTTACTGTCTCTGTCAGAGATGATACTCTTTGGTAATCCATGCAATCTAACAATATCCTTAAAGAAAAGATCTGCTATACAAACAACATGTATTTTTTCTTACATGGTATGAAATGTGTCATTTTAGAAAATCTATCCACAACAACAAATATGGAATAATTACCTCTTTCTATCCTCAGAAGTCCAAGAACAAAATCCATGATGATATCACTCCAAGGTTTCTCAGGAACAGTAATAGGTGTATACAAACCAGTATTCTGACTCACTCCTTTTGCAACTTGACAAACTCCACAACTTTTCATGAATTTCTAAACATCCTTATATAATTGAGTCCAAAAATACCTCTCCTAGCAAACTCAATGTTTTATCAATGCCAAAGTATCTAGCCAATCCACTACTATGTTTCTCTTTTATCAAATTGATTCGCATTGATCCTCTTGGTATGCATAATTGAATGCCTTTAAACAACATATCTTCTTGAATGAAATATTCTTCATACTTACTTGATTAATTTGCATTGGGTGCTCTGCACACTCTCCACTGCTCTAAAAAATCAGGATCATCTTCATACAATTTCTTCATGTCATCAAAGCCAAGAACTTCAATTCTCATTTCAGTCAACAAAGATCTTCTTCTACTCAATGCATTAGCAACTCTATTAGAAACTCCACTCTTATGCTTAATCACAAATGTAAAACTCTATAAATACTCTACCCATTTCATATGTCTCTGACTCAACTTGTTTTGACTACCCAAGTACTGTAAGGCCTTATGATCAGTATACAACACAAATTCATTTGGAATCAAGTAATGCCTCCACTTATTCATAGCTTGCACAATAGCATAGAACTCTTGATCATAGATAGAATATTTTCTCTTTGCATCATTCAACTTTTCACTAAAGAAAGCAATAGGTTTACCTTATTGAGTCAACACAGCTCCAATGGCACTTCCACTTGCATCACACTCAACTTGAAATACCTTATTGAAATCAGGTAAGGCTAGCATAGGTAATTCAGTAACCTTTAACTTCAAAGATTTGAAACTCTTATCAGCTCCATGTGTCCATTTGAATTCCCTTTTGTCTCCTCTCATTATCTCAGTCATAGCATTGCAAATAGAACTAAAATTTCTGATAAACTTCCTATAAAAACTTGTAAATCCATGAAATGATCTTACCTCAGTAACATTCTCAAGTGTAGGCCAACTCAATATAGCTTCAACCTTTTTTGGATCCATCTTCAAACCATCAGTTGAAATCACAAAACCCAAATATACAAGCTCTTCTTTCATGAAGGAACACTTCTTCAGATTTATCAGCAATTTTTCCTCTTTCAATCTCTGCAACACCTATTTTATGTGCATCAAATGTTCTTCTCTAGTTTTACTAAACATCAGAATATCATCTAGGTATACAATCACACATTTATTCAAGAATTTCTTCAAAACTTCATTAATAAATCTCATAAATGTACTTGGTACATTAGTTAAACCAAAGGGCATAACCAACCACTCATACAAACCTTCTTTCATCTTGAAAGCAGTTTTCCATTCATCTCCTTCTCTGATTCTGATCTGATGATATCCACTCTTTAAATCAATTTTGGTGAAATACTTTTCTCCACTCAAACATTCCATTATGTCATCCATTCTTGGTATAGGAAACCTATACTTGACTGTGATTTTGTTTATTTCTCTGGAATTAGTGCACATTCTCCATTCTCCATTCTTCTTAGGTGCCAACATAGTAGGTACTGCACATGAACTCAAACTTTCTCTGATCAAGCCTTTGTTCAAGAATTCATGAACTTGTCAATTGAGCTCTTCATTTTTAGTAGGTGTCAACCTATGTGGTGCTTTATTTGGTAAACTAGCTCTAGGAATCAGATCTATACAATGATTGATATCTCTGATTGGTGGCAAACCATCAGGTACATTATCTGAAATGATTTCTTTGTATTCAGTCAGAAACTTCTCAACTTCTACAGGTATTTCATCTTGTGTATTCTTACTTGGTCTGTTAGTAATCAAAGCATAACAAATATCATCTCTTTTCAGAACTTTAGCAAACTACCTACCTTCCATTAGACAAACTTTCACAGATGTACATAACTCATTAGCAAATTCTTCAATCAAAGGTAACAAAATTTGCTTCTTACCATCAACCAAAATAGAATATCTATTCAACCTTCCATCATGTATAGCATGTCTATCATATTGCCATGGTCTACCCAACAAAATATGGAAACAATCCATTGGCATAATATCACATAACACCTTATCATAGTACTTTCCAATTTTCAGATTCACAAAGCATTGCTCACTTACCATTAATGTGTGTTCATCTTTGATCCATGAGATTTGATAGGGTTTTGGATGCTTCATCCTCTCCAACTATAATTTGGTGACCATATCTTCGGATGCCATATTTTCTAAGCTTCCACTGTCAACAATGACTTTCCAAACTTCGTCTGCAACACTACATCTGGTTTTGAACAAAATTTTCCTAATAGGATCTTTCTTATCTTTCTCACTCCATAGTATCCTTCTGATCATGATATTATTTTCAAGTTCATTGGATGTTTCCTCTTGGATTAATGCATTTCTTCTACTGCTACCACCTTTCTTGCTTGCATGTGTACGTTCAAAGGATTTGTGTCCTTCTCCACAATTGTCACAAGTTACTTGGAACACTCTTCTGCTATAACCACCTCTGGAGTAATTACCTCTTCCTCTATATGAATTTCCACCTTTCCATTCAATCTTTCCTTTGTCTTTATTAGTGTCTGTATTTGACTTGTCTGGTTCAGATCTACTATTTTCACCATGAGATCTACCTCTTCCTCTAGGGAATCTACCACCTCTACCTCTTTTTCTTTGTCCATATCTTCTGTTCAACTTTTCTTCAGCCTTTAGGGAAAATTGGTATGCCTCTTCAATACCTTTTATCTTGATCAAACTGATCTCATCTTGTATGGAACATCTCAAGCCATTCAAATATCTTTCAACTCTTTCCACTTCTTCTTCAACATGTCCAGATCTGATGTCCAATCTGTAAAATTCTTCAGTATAGTCTTTGACTATTTTGTCCTTCTGCTTCAAACTTTGCATTCTCCGAACTAGGTTAATCTGGTAATCACAGGGCAGAAATTTTCCTTTCAACTTGTTCACCATCTTATCCCATACCTTGATTTTGTCTTTGCCTTTCTTCTTTCTGTCCAATTGCAGATGTTCCCACCATAAGGATGCATGACCTTTCAGTTTTGTGCTTGCAATCTTGACCTTCTTGTCTTCTGCAACATTCTCATATTCAAAATATTTTTCCATTTCAGTGATCCAGTCAATCAATTCATCAGAATCTAGCTTTCCACTATACTCAAGAGGAACAAACTGATGTGTGGATTTGAAACTTGTCAAGGCTCTCAGGAAACTTTCTTCTTCCTGGTCCATCACAAGTATAGGTGCAGCTTCACCTTGAACCTCTTCAAATTCATCATCATTAACATCTTCAAGATGTCTTCCCCTGCGTTGGGCTGTCTCAACAGCTTCTAATCTTCTAGCCATTTGTCTAAGCATATCAGCCAGACCTTGATCAACATTACCTCTCCCATGAACCATCTTGAAACTCTCTGCAATTGTAGGTCAGATCGCAACCTTCTACCCTACAACAATATCTTTAGAGTTCACAAGAAGGATCCATGGATCTCAACTCACTTTGATACCACTTGATGTAGGGAGGGCAAAAACTGCAGGGCTAGGGCACACCCAGACCAACCACCTTGTAGATACAATGTGGAATTACACAGCAACACAGTGAGAGAAGAGAAATGTAATGATCTGTACTATTAATATCATCAAACTCAATACATGATAGGCTATAAGGCCTTCCTGGTTATGGCCATATACATCAGAATGTATTACAATTCAATCTTCCTACTATAGAGATCTCAGATCTTTAACATTTTCCTTCCTGCTCTAAGACTTGCTACCAAACTAAGAACATACAACCAAATAAATACAAGAGTCCAACCACTAAGTCAGCGCTCAATTACAAAGGAGAGACCCAGATTTAGGTCCACATGGATCCCAAGATATATCCCAGATAAAATATGCAACAAAGACTTAAAGAATAAGTTGGCCACCGCTCCAACTTCCAAAAGAGACCAACTCGGCACAGGCATGGCCGAGAAACATAGCACTCGGCAATAGAAAGCCGAGCAACAACAACATAGGATGCCAAGCAATAGAAACAAAGGTGCTGAGAAATAGAAACCATGTCAAGCAACAACAACATAGGATGTCAAGCAACAGAAATGATGTCGAGCAACAACAACACAAGATGTTGAGCAACAGAAACCATGTCGAGAAGCTTCCAAACAACTGAAGAGTAAACAAACATATTTTTGGGCATGCAAGATTTCCATTGACCCAAGATGCTCCTACATCAAAACCCTTGAGGAAAAATCCATCCTTGTCAAGTAGAGTGGGGATTTTTACCTGTGTAGCCATATGAAATTGATTTGGGGTAAAATTTCTAAGGCTCTCATGCAATATTTCATTCTTAAAGATCGCTTCACTAGGGTTTATAATTTTTATTTTATGATGATCGGCCATTTTAGGTATAAAAGGAAGATTTTGTTTCCTTTTTGGTTGTTGGAGTCCTTAGGTTCAAATATCTTGGAGAATAGGAAAATCCCTGATTATCCTATCTTACATGATGGGATTATTATGCTAATCTATGATTATGCTAAGTTTAAGTTGTAGTTTCCTTCCCCAAACAGTGCAAAGGGAAAAGATAGCAAGGGTAAAAGAACTCTCATAGCTGAGACTAACTCCACCAAGAAAAATCCCAAGAGAAGCTCAAAACATGAGAAGATTAAGGTGGCCAAGTTCCTCACAAAGAAGGCTAGTATGGACACTAAAGATGAAATGGAAGTACAGGAGGAGGATAAAGATATTTGTGACTCCTCATTCCAAGAAGAAGCAGAACAGAGCACTAGGGAAGAAGCTGCAGAGTATACTTTGAACATGGATAGCCATAATAGTGAGAATGATAAACCATGGGATATAGACACTAAAGACCTGGAACATGACTTGGTACCAAAAGAGGAAGGGCTCATGGAGACTTATGTGGAGAACAAAGGCCCTATTAACCCATGCACTAATGTGTCTCCCAATGCTGAGGTCAATCTAGCTATTTTGAGTCAGCCAAAGCTAGGAAAAAAAGTTCATAACACTCCCGGTTCTACTATTCTAGTGGACTATGAAGACTCTAAGATTAAAAAAAATGGGTCTACGCCTAGTGGTAAATTTGATAAATCTGGAGAAAAAAGCACAGAGTTGAAGAATGAGATAGAAGGTGACAAGGAAAAACCTTATAAAAGTTAGGAGGAAATGAATGAGAAGAGCAAAGTTGTGTGTAGGTTTATGTAGGCTACCAAAGATCATGCAAATACTGACATTCAAATGAGTACTTGGGTGTATCAAGAATTTAAATACTTCAGTACCAAACATGCAGAGTTGGAGGAAAGAATGGATAAAATCATGTTGTTGATGGCTAAGACAAATACTAAAGATGACCAAGATGATTGTGTTGGAGGGGATGTGAAGGGTTGATGGAAAAATTGGAACTTAAAATCAATGCGGTGGTCAACTTCCATCTACAGACTACTTCCAGCCATATCCAAATTATTGATGAAACCCTTAGCAGGATCATGAAGAAGAACTACGAAGGTATGAAGGTGATAACTGATAATTTGCGGTCCCTGTTGGCTTTGTTGGAAGGAAATTCTAACCTCATTAATATTGAATATTTCGATGACAAATCCACTAGTTCTGCTGGCCTTGGCTCTATAACTAGAGTAAAAAAGAATAAGATGGTCATGTCTAAAGATATTGATAATCTCAAGGAGTCTATCAAGCAATATGAGCTGTTGAAGGAGGACATTATTGATCTCATGAAAAGTATTTCTTAGTCTGTCTGTCCAAATCAGTCTATTTTTGCTATCAGGTGTTATTTTTTTCTTTCTGGATGTTTTTGCTAGGGAGGTGTTATAATGTCTTATTTTGTTCCCCGATCTTAATCTTCCTATCTTATGATTTGCTGTAAAGGGTTACGATTCCCTTCAAAAATAGTTTTTTCCATAATCAAAAACATCTTTTTAGACACTAAAAATTATTCTCTAAAAAATCATTAATCAAACCATTAATTTATCATTCATCAATTATCATCCTTTATATTTAACATTATTCATCACATTTATCACCTATGAACTAGTTATTAGAAGTTTATCATTTATTATCATTTTCCATTTTTAACCCATTCATTAAATAATATTATTTAAAGTGGGCTAGTTATCCAATTTTAAAACATAAATAAAATTTATAATTATCACCGCACTGGTAGTAAAGCAAAAGTATATTTTAGACCAGAAACTTAAAAAGGATGTGTTAAAATATGATATTTGGAAGGGCCATGCTCTAGTAGGAGGATTGTTTCTACAATGTCTTCTACTCAGCAAGCATGAGGCTATGGTGGTATTTGACAGTATTAAGTGTTCATTGGAAAAACAAAGCTTCAGATTTGTAAAGAGTGTCCTACACATGTATGGTCATAGCCTTGGGAAATAATTGGACGAAAGAACTCAGTCTGTGGTGTATGAATTATTAAATTTGTTGGAAATCCTGAACACCCATGATGCGGGTATGATTTTACCTCCGTCTTCACCCTAGATGCAGACCCTCTAAGACCTCAACATATGATCAATTGGAAACACAAGTGCGCTATCATTTTCTATCACAGCTCAAGCACAACCAACTCAGGTTGCCGATGGGCCGCCAACTCCTATCACTTCTCAAATGGAATGTACAACACGGGGATCATGGATTATGCCATCGCAAGGTGATCATGGATTCTCAACCTCGACGGGTTGGGATATAGAGCCTCAAGGAGATCATCTTGAAGAAACCATGGGTGAACACTCGGATTGGACACCAAGATCCCAATAAAGATTTGATCGCGTGGACCCAAATGCCATGGAGGAGTAGGTGGGTCTTGGGGAATTCATTTTTGTATATGTATAGCATTAATATGCATTCTTGCCAGGGTTATTTTGTTTTAGGAAGCTGGACGGTATCAATAGAATTTGAAATTGGGACTCTATGATCATAGTAGTGTATATTCAGTTTATAATCCTCACTTGGGCACTCATAGTTATATGGTAGCAATATCTCCATATTTCAGTTGGTCAACTAAATTTTGTAATTTCATGATTTTAATGGGCAAGGATTTTGGGTTTTCTTCATGGTTCTTTCCCAGATGAGCCCTCGAACCAATTTATACTCATATTAATATAATACATACAACGGGTACTCACTTTTGTCTTTAAAATTTTTTTTTATCACCGCATTGGTTAATTCATTCTTCTAATAACCATTTTTCTTCTCATTATCAAGTTAATTAATTGATTCGATTCATTACTATTCTCATAGGAGTTTGAAATAGAAATTTACCATGATCAATCATGTCATCTCCTCCATCTTCTCAAGTTGACTCTACAATCAAGATTAGCTCCACTCATAGTGCATAACCATTATCTTAATCCTTTATTTTTATTTTTTTTTAAATCTATAAACACCTCATTTTATTCATCATTTTCATGAGTTAACTATTTATGCAAGTTTATAATTTTAAATTTTGTTATCGAAATAACATACTATTATGATGTTGATTTGCATCCATAGCCATCCACAAGCAATTCATAACAATTTGCTAAAATCTTGAGGTTTGTAATAGATTTTGGTAAATAAGTTCCACCATTAAGATTATAGAAAGGATATATAATACTATGATATAAAATTTATCAAAAATTACTTCCAAATCTGAACTAGAGTCTAAAGTAAAATACCCTTCTCAATCTATCTATATGTGTCTCATACCCTTCCTTTTCAAAATTAAAATTTTCATTAAAGAAAGACTCTTCCAAAGCATAATCCTAAGTTCTCCATCTTAATTTTAAAAATAGCTTGTTATCATTCAAGTAATTAATTAACACTAATAACTTTTAAAGTCAACTATAAATCTCAAGTGGGTTTTTATTAAATAAATTTTTTATTGAATGAATTTGATGTACTTTATTAAAATTCTAAAGCTAAGGAATAATTTTTAAATCAACAGGTATTCTTTCACTCCATCATAAGATAATTTATATGATTAAAATAACAAAATAAAAAATAAAAAATAAACTAGGTTATGATTTAATGTACTAAATTTGACACTTCATTATTATTAAACATGATTAATATTGAACTACTAAACCAAATTTTTAATGTCTTTACGATATGCATTAATCCTTCAATTTTATGGATGATAGAAGTCAAAGTTAAAAAAAAAACATTTTTTTTAAAGTTAGTTGTACATGTTATGTCCATGTTAAATTTGGGTATTGTGTGACTCCTTGAATCCATATCGAAATGAATGTGCAATATGTGCCAAAGAAATGGTAAATAGATGTAGAATCTCAATTCTTGCTTTGTATCTACAGTGCTTATTGTTGGAATTATTTTTCATTGCACCAAAAGATTTAATTATCAATGCACGATACAAACACTAGATATAACCCAACCCATGGGAGGAAGTTAAGCCATGTCATGAATCCCCAATGAGGTGCTGACCACCAAGTCAACAATCTCCTCCTCAACACTGACTGATCCTTCAACACCCACTGAAGGGAGACTTGAACCCGTAACCCAATGTTTTGATACTAATTGTTGGACTCATTTGTTGTTGCACCAAAAGCTCAAAAAACCAATGCTCGATACAAATGTCAGATTAAACTAGACCCACAAGAGGTGGTTAAGCCATGTCACAAATCAGCAAGGAGGTGTTGACCATCGAGACAATACTTATTACACAAGATATCCCAATTCAAATAATCTTTGGAAGTCCCAAGAAAAGTGCCTCTAGACATTTTAGGAGTAGTAGATGATGGTGGAATCTTAAATCATGTCTTGTGAGTACACTACACATCCCACAAGATGTCCTTTTATGAAGAATTATTAAAATCTCTTGGTGAATTGATTCAAAACTCTTTAGTGTTAGCAATATGTGGTTGATGAATCATGATTCATGTCATGAGACTACATTGTAGATCCCCCTGGAATGTCCACATCATATGCTTGAGTATGAACAAGCGATGAAGTTATCACTAGTAAATTTTACCATATTTTTCGATGAGGAATAGTCGAATATTCAACACCCATTGGTCGTACATACAACTATAACTATTGTCAAACTTTTTTCGTCGCTTATTCGACAGAAAAGCTAGTAGTTGAAACATTGACCTACTTAGTGGTTGAAATATCAACCGAATCTTTGCTAAAAAAATCGCCTGAAGATGGAAGAATTGTGGATCAAACCTTTTATCTAAGCAGTCCAGCATATAGCAGTCACGTCGAAACATCAAGCATAGGGTGTGGCTTTGTCGACCATAGTTGGCCAAAATTTTGACCACCTTTGGTTGTAATTAACGTCGAGCATATAGCAGTCACGTCAAAACATCAAACATAGGGT
>MU223268.1:1312637-1325757 GCA_018584345.1 Thuja plicata
ACATTAGGCCTTAGGGTTTATGATTTTGCAGGGTTTCTCAGGATTTAGTCAAGGAATTAGCACGAAACCCTGAAACTTCAGAGAACAAGACAAGGAACAGGACAAAAACACGAAATACAACCAACAGGACAATTTTGACAATTATTCTCCTAATCCTAGCAATCTTGAGTCTACATTCAAAGATAAATTAAACCTTAGTAATATGGATAGAAACTCAAAAGGAAAAAAGATTGATAGTGAGAGTGATGATGATTCTGATGATGAAGATCTAGAAATCATTGAAGCATTACTTTCAAAGAGAGATGCCAAAGGAAAAGGATATTACAAAGGAAAAATACCATTGCTTTTGTTTTCATGTGATGAGGTTGGTCACATTGCTGCTAAGTGTCCAAAAAAAGAAGACAAAGGTGAGAGAGAGTTCTACAAGTACAAAGGCAAGAAAGATTTCAAGAGTACAAAAGATACAATGACAAAGGTAAGAAATCTTGTTACATTGCTAAAGATTCTGATAGTGATGAATATGAAGATGAAATGGTTTACATTTCTATTAAGGATTATTTAGACAATGAAGATAATGAAAAGACTGCACTTTACTCTCATATTAGCAAGAATGACACTTGGATAATTGATAGTGGTTGTTCTCACCACATGATTGGTGATAAAACTAAATTTGAACATCTTGAGCACTATGATGGTGGGAGTGTCAGTTTTGGGAATGATGAACCTTTCTATGTGAAAGGTAAAGGTTGTATTTCTCTAACGAAAGGAATCAAATTTGATAATGCTTATTGGGTTGAAGTTCTAAGGCATAATCTAGTAAGTGTGGCACAACTGAATAACATTGATTTCAAGGTAGAATTTATGAATGGTAAGGCCAAGCTCTTGGATGGTAAGGGAAACCTAGTTGGAACTAGAAGGAAAACAAAAAGTAATCTATTCTATCTTGATCTCACTGAAAGTTCATGTTTTATTACACAAGTAGAAGAAAGTTGGTTATGGCATAAAAGGTTGTGTCATGTGAATTTTTTTAACATGATCAACATAAGCAAGAACAAAAGAGTAAGAGGTATTCCTAGTTTGAAGAAACTAGAATTGGCAATATCTAAACATTGTCAAACTGGGAAGATGGGCAAAACTAGTTTCAAGAGAAAGAATTAAAATACAAAAGAAGTCTTGGAGTTAGTACATACTGATTTGTGTGGACCAATTAGAACAACAAGTTACACATGAGAGAATTATTTCAATCTATTTGTTGATGACCATTCCAGAATGATGATTGTTATGTTTCTCAAATAAAAATCAGAAGATTTTCATACATTCAAGCACTACCTTTCCAGAGTTGAGAAGGAAATAGGAAAGAAACATAAATTCCTAATATCTGATAGAGGAGGTGAATTCATTTCTAATTATTTCAATGAATTTTGCAATGAAAGAGGAATCAAAAGATAAATATCTACTCCATGTACACCACAACAAAATGGGATAGCAAAAAGAAGAAATAGATCTATTATGGATTATGCATGAACCTTGATGATTGAAAAGAATGTTCCTACCAAATACTAGAAGGAAGCCATCAGCACTGCAATTCACACCTTAAACAGAGTTCAAATGAAGAAAGGTATTGAGCGGACACCTTTTGAATTATGGTATGGCTATAAACCCAATGTTAATTATTTCAAAGTATTTGGAAGTAAATTTTACATCTTGAAGGAAGCAAGAAATGGAAAATTTTATGTCAAAGGTGATGAAGGTATATTCCTAGCTACTCCTATAAAATTAAAGCATATAAATGTTTGAATCTTGCTACTCATAAAGTCATAGAAAGTGTACATGTAAATATTGATGAGTTTGTAGAGAGAAGTGAAGAATAGAAAAATAAAGAGCCTAATGACTATAGGAAATTTGTCTATTATGAACCTGATACTATACCTAAGACACAGGCAATGGTGATTGGATAGAAACCATGTCAACCACTAAATTCATCAGCACAAACCTTATTGCAACCTGTGCAACCTGAGATGCTAACTGTTGAAACCAAGTCACATACAGAGGGAATTGAGTCTCAGACTAAAGAATCTAAGTCACAGACAGAGGGAACCAAGTCACAGACAAAGGCACCTGTTTCACAGACAGAGGCACCCGAGTCTCAGATAGTGCAACCTGAGTACCAGTTGGAAGAGCATAAAAAAATGTTTGAGCATGGTGAACCTAGTAGATCAAGGACAGAATCAAAGAGGAAGGAACCTATACTTTCAAAATATGTCATAAGACATCATGGACCTGAGAAAATAATTGGAGATCAGACAAAAGGTATAATGACAAGGAAAAAAATTAAAGGTGCATGTTTTCTTATTGAAATTGAACCTAGAACCATTAAAGATGTGTTGAATGATGAAAGCTAGATAGAAGTGATGCAAGGAGGGGAAGGAGATTGGGGCCAGTGGCTCACCCAACTACCAAACACCTTGCAGAACCAATGTGGAAGCCAAAAAACATAGTGAGAGAAGAAAATACAGATATCCTTTATATTAACTTGATCAAAATCATTACATATCGGGCTATGAGGCCTTCCCTATTTTAGCCATATATTCAAATGAATTACAATAAGATCTTAATACAACAGAGATCACAGACCTTCAATCTCAATATCTAAACATTTTCTTTCTTTCTCTAAGATTGATACCTAAACTAAGAACATACAAATGAATATATACAAGAGTCTAACAAAGAGGTCGGCACTCAAATTCATAAGAGAGACCCAGATTTAGGTCCACATAGATCCCAATGAGAGACCCCAAATCAATTATACAATTGAAATTAAATGAAGAAGTCGGTCAAAGATCCAACTTCCAAAATAAGAATCTCAGGCAAAGGTTGACCCAGTAACAGAGGGACTCAGGCAAAGAACACGTCGAGCAACATGAAACAAAACCTGAGTGTCAAAAGAGAAACTTGAGAAATAGGACCCGAGCAGCAGAACTAAGCATTACTGAGTGACAGAAACAAGCATGCCCAAGAAATAGAACTCGAGAAGAAGACAAGCTTTACCGAGCAACAAAGCCTGAGTAGCAGAGTATTTCCCAAGCAGCTTCCAAACAAACTAACAAACAAAACAAACATATTTTTGGTTGTGTAGGATTGCTAATGACCCAAGATGCTTCTGCATTAGACACCTAGGGTTATCATAAATGATTCCCTGAATCATGGATCAGGTTCAACTTGAAATGAATCCAACTTAGATTGAGAAATCTAAGATGAGTCCTCAATCGGTCTATTTTTCCACTTTACCAGATACTCCACGTATTCCTTTCCTCTTGTACTTCTGCCAATTCTTTGTTTCAAAATATTTTCAAATTCCTCTATCTACTTCTTAGGATAATCACTTGGTACTGTCACTTCTTCACTAGGTTCATGATATTCATACAAGTCTGAAATATTGAATATAGGGGATATATTCATGTCATCAGGTAATTCATCTTCATAAGAATTTCCACTATCAAATCTTCTCAGTATTTTGCAAGGACAAAATTTATTCATCTTCAATTTACCATATGTTCCAATAGGAAATCTTCCTTTCTTCAAATGAACCATTACAACATCACCAACTTCAAATTTCTTATCTCTTCTTGATTTTCTACATCATCTTTGTATCTCTGATTACTTTTCTCCAGCTTTTGTTTCACATCTTCATGCAATGTCTTCATAAATTCTGCAAATTCTTCTACTTTAGCACTTATTTTCTCTTCACCAACAATATATCTCAAATCTGATATAGCTCTCAATTGTGTGCCATGAACAATCTCAAAATGTGTCTTTCTAGTACTTCTATTCACTGAACTATTGTATGCAAATTCTTCTTGTGCCAACATCAAATCTCAATTACTTGGTGTGTCTCCAACTAAGAATCTCAACAAATTACTTAAAATTCAGTTTACAACCTTTGTTTTGTCCATCAGTCTATGGATGAAATGTAGAACTAAACTTCAACTCAGTATCCAACTCCTTCCATAGTGTTCTCCAAAAATAGCTAACAAACTTACTGTCTCGGTCAGAAATGATACTCCTTAGTAATCCATGCAATCTGAAAATTTCCTTAAAGAAAATATCTTCTATATGTACTTCATCAGATGTTTTCTTACATGGTATGAAATGTTTCATCTTATAAAATCTATCCACAAAAAAAAATATAGAATCATTACCCCTTGTTTTCCTAGGTAAGCCAAGAACAAAATCCATGTTGATATCACTCCAAGGTTTCTCAGGAACAGTAATAGGTTTATACAAACCAATATTCTAACTCTCTCCCTTTGAAACTTGACAAAATCCACAACTTCTCACAAAAATCTGAACATCCTTATACAACTGAGCCCAAAAATACATCTCTTTCAGCAAACCCAGTGTTTTATCAATACCAAAGTGTCTAGCCAATCCACTACTATGTTTCTCTTTAATTAAATTAGTTCTCATTGAGCCTCTTGGTATGCACAACTAAATACCTTTGAACAACATATCTTCCTAAATGAAATAATCTTCATACTTAATTGATTTGAATTAGGTTCTCTGCACACTCTCCACTACTCTAAAAAATTAGGATCACTTTCATACAAATTCTTCATGTAATCAAAACTAATAACTTCAATTCTCATTTTAGTCAAATTAGATCTTCTTCTACTCAATGCATCAGTAACTCTATTAGAAACTCCATTCTTATTCTTAATCACAAAGGTAAATATCTACAAATATTCTATCCATTTCATATGTCTCTGATTCAACTTATTTTGACTACCCAAATATTGTAAAGCCTTATGATCAATATACAACACAAATTCATTTGGTATCAAATAATGCATCTGCTTCTTCATATCTTGCACAATATTATAGAACTCCTGATCATAGACAAAATATT
Source organism: Thuja plicata (assembly GCA_018584345.1). NCBI lineage: Eukaryota > Viridiplantae > Streptophyta > Pinopsida > Cupressales > Cupressaceae > Thuja > Thuja plicata. The sequence goes on from MU223268.1 coordinate 1,317,544, forward strand.
TCCTTTTTGCATCATTCAAATTTTCACTAAAGAGAGCAACAGGTTTACCTTCTCGAGTCAACACAACTCCAATTGCACTTCCACTTGCATCACATTCAACTTGAAATACCTTATTGAAATTAGGTAAGGTTAACATAGGTAATTCAGCAACCTTCAACTTCAAATCTTCAAAACTCTTATTAGCTCCATGTGTCCATGTGAATTGTCTTTTGTCTCCTCTCATTGTCTCAGTCATATCATTATAAATAGAACTTAAATTTCTGATAAAATTCCTGTAAAAACTTTCCAATCCATGAAATGATCTTACCTCAGTGAAATTTTGAGGTGTAGGCCAACTCAATAGCCTCAACCTTCTCATGATCCATCTTCAAACCATCAGCTAAAATCACAAAGCCCAAATACACAAGCTCTTGTTTCATGAAGGAACATTTCTTTAGATTTATCAGCAACTTTTCCTCTTTCAATCTCTGCAACACTTGTCTAATATGGATCTAATGCTCTTCTCTAGTCTTACTAAATATCAGAATATCATCCAAATATACAATCACACACTTATTCAAGAATTTCTTCAGAACTTCATTCATTAACCTCATAAATGTGCTCGGTGGATTAGTTAAACCAAAGGGCATAACCAATCACTCATACAAACATTCCTTTGTCTTGAAAACAGTCTTCTATTCATCACCTTCTCTGATGATACCCACTTTTCAAATCAATTTTGGTAAAATATTTTTCTCCACTCAAACAATCCATTATGTCATCCATTCTTGATATCAGAAACCTATACTTCATTGTGATTTTTTTTATTGCTCTAGAATCAGTGCACATTCTCCATTCTCTATTCTTCTTAGGTGTCTATACATCAGGTACTGCACATGGACTCAAACTCTCTCGAATCAAACCTTTGTTCAACAATCCATGAACTTGTGGGTTAAGCTCTTCATTTTTGGTCGGTGTTAACCTATGTGGTGCTTTTCTTGACAAACTAGCTCTAGGAAGCAGATCCATACAATGATTGATATATCTCATTGGTGGAAAACCATCAGGTACATTATCTAAAATTACCTCCTTATACTCAGTGAGTAACTTTCCAACTTCTACATGAATGTCATCTTTCGTATTCTTACTCAGTTTGATATGAATCAAAGCATAACAAATATCATTTATTTTCAAATATTTAACAAATTGTCTACCTTCCATCAAGAAAAATTTCATAGATGTACATATCTCACCAACAGATTCTTCAACCAAAGGTAAAAAAACTTGCTTCTTACCATCAACCCGATTAGAATATCTATTCAATCTTCCATCATGTATAGCATGTTTATCATATTTCCAAGGTTTACCCAAAAAAATATGACAACAATCCATAGGCATAATATCACACAACACCTTATCATAATACTTTCCAATTCTAATATTTACAAAACATTGTTCACTCACCACAAATGTATGATCATCCTTGATCCATGAGATCTGATAGGGTTTCAGATGTTTCATCCTCTCCAACTGCAACTTTGCAACCATTTCCTCAGATGCTAGATTCTCTGAGCATCCACTATCAACAATCACTTTCCCAACTTTATCTTCAACTCTACATTTGGTTTTGAACAAATGTTTCCTGATAGGATCTTTCTTATCCTTTTCACTCCATAGTATCCTTCAGATCATGAAATTTCCTTCATTTTCAGCTTCATTTGGTGACTCCTCTTGCACTAATGCATTTCTACTACTACTATCTTTCTTGCTTGCATGTGTACACTCAAAGGATTTATGTCCTTCTTCACCATAATTGTAACAAGTTACTTGGAACTCTTTTCTTCTATAATCACCTCTTTATTAATTACCTCTTCCTTGGTATGAATTTCCACCTTTCCATTCATTCTTTCCTTTGTCTTGAGATGTGTCTGAAACTGACTTGTTTGGTTCAGATCTACTATTCTCACAATGAGATCTACCTCTTCCTCTAGGGAATCTACCTCATCTGCCTCTTTGTCTTTGTTCATATCTTCTATTCAACTTTTCCTCAGCTTTTAGGGCAAATTGGTATGCCTCCTCAATGCTTTCCATCTTGACCAAACTGATTTCGTCTTGTATGGAACTCCTCAAGCCATTTAGATATCTTTTTACTCTTTCCACTTGATCCTCAACATGTCTAGATCTGATGTCCAATTTGTAGAATTCTTTAGTGTAGTCTTTTACTAATTTTTCTTTCTACTTCAGACTTTGCATTTTCCGCATTAGGTTAATCTGATAATCACAAGGTAGAAACTTGCCGTTCAATTTGTTTACCATCTTATCCCATACCTTGATTTTGTCTTTACCTTTCTTCTTTTGATCCAATTGGAGATGTTCCCACCATAGGGATGTATGTCCATTCAATTTTGTGCTTGCAATATTTACCTTCTTGTCATCTTCTACATTCTCATATTCAAAATACTTTTCCATCTCTGTTATCCAGTCTATCAATTTTTTAGAATCCAATTTTCCACTATACTCAGGAGGATTAAACTGACATGTGGATTTTAAACTTGTCAAAGCTCTCAGGAATCGCTCTTCTTCCTGATTCCTCACCGATGCAAGTGCATCTTCACCTTGAACCTCTTCTAATTCATCATCACTAACATCATCAAGATGTCTTCCTCTGCACTGGGTTGTCTCAATAGCTTCCAATCTAGTAGCCATCTCTCTAAGTATATCAGCTAGACCTAGATCTGCATTTCCTCTCCCATGAACCATCTTGAATCCCTCTACAATTATAGGTTAGATCACAATCTTCTACCCCACAACAATACCAACTAGGGTTGGGTTTCAAGAAGGAACTTAGATCTCATCATGCTCTGATACCACCTAACGCAAGGAGGGGAAGGATATTTGGGGCAGTGGCTCACCCAACTACCAACCACCTTGTAGAGCCAATGTGGAAGCCAAAAAAAATAGTGAGAGAAGAAAATACAGATATCCTTTATATTAACTTGATCAAAATCATTACATGTCATCATGTCAGGCCTTCCCAGTTTTAACCATATATTCAAATGAATTACAATAAGATCTTCATAGAACAGAGATCACAGACCTTTGATCTCAATATCTAAACATTTTCTTTCTTTCTCTAAGATTGATACCTAAACTAAGAACATACAAATGAATATATACAAGAGTCCACCAAAGAGGTCAACACTCAAATTCATAAGAGAGACCCAGATTTAGATCCAGACAAATCCCAATGAGAGACCCCAAATCAGTTATTCCATCAAAATTAAATGAAGATGTCGGCCAAATATCCAACTCCCAAAATAAGCATCTTGGGAAAAGGTTGACAGAGCAAGAGATGGACTTGGTAAAAGAACACCCCAAGAAATAGGAAATAGAACCTGAGTGTCATAAGAGAAACCTGAGAAAAAGGAAAATAAACAAGCATGCCCGAGCAATAGGACCCGAGCAGAAAAACTAAGAATTACCGAGTGACAGAAACAATCATGCCCAAGAAACATAACCCGAGCAGCAGACAAGATTTACCGAGAAATAGAGCCTGAGTAGTAGATTATTTCCCGAGAATCTTCCAAACAAACTAATGAATAAAACAAACATCTTTTTGGTTGTGTGGGATTGCCAATGACCCAAGATGCTCCTACATCAAGAAGCCATGAATGAAGAGATTGAGAAGATAGAAAAGAACAAAACTTGGACTCTTGTACCTAGACCAAAAGAGAAGAATGTGATTGGTACTAAGTGGGTTTTCAGAAACAAGATGAATGAAAAAGGTGAACTTTCCAAAAATAAAGCAAGATTAGTGTGTAAAGGATATTCTCAAGAAGAGGGTATTGATTATGGAGAAACTTTTGCTCCTGTTGCAAGAATTGAAGGAGTCAGAACTCTTCTGGTGTATGCTACACATAAAGGATTCAAGGTATATTAAATGGATGTAAAATTTTTATTCTTGAATGGAATTCTTGAAGAGGAAGTCTATATTGAGAAACTGAAGGTTTTGTAGATCCTAACAAAAGGACTATGGTTTGCAAACTGCACAAAGCCTTATATGGACTGAAGTAAGCTCCTAGAGCCAGGTATGAAAAAGATTGCATGGTTACTTGATAAGTAATGGATTTTAGAGAAATAATGATAATAGTAGCTTGTACATCAAAGAAGGACCTCAGAACAAGATACTATTAGCACATATATTTTCTCATGATATACTATTTATTGGACATGATGATTTATGCAAATCATTCTCCAAAGCTGAGTAAGGAATTTGAGATGTCTATGTTTGGAGAAATCAAATTAATTTTTGGTTTACAAGTTCATCAGATGAAGGATGGTATCTATATTACTCAGTATAAATAGATCAAAGAGATATTGAACAAATTTGGAATGGAAGATTCCAAACCATTTGGGACACCTATGTCTACTGAACATAATTTGTCTAAGGATGATGACTCAAAGGAGGTAAATTAGACTACCTACAAATCCATGATTGGTAAAATTCAATATGTTGTTCACACTAGACCTGATATTGAATTTGCAGGTGGTATTGTTGCAAGGTTTTCAGCTAATCCTAGAGAGAATTGTTTGATGGCTATCAAAAGGATTCTGAGATATCTTAAGGGTAAGTTAAATATTATGGATTATGGTATAAGAAAGGAGGAAACTTTTATTTGAGGACTTTTACTGATGTTGATTGGGTAGGAAGTGTTGATGACAGAAAGAGCACCAGTGGTGGAGCGTTATTTCTTGGAAAGAGGTTAGTCTCCTGGACAAGAAAGAAATAGATCTACATTTATTAGTCTACAGTAGAGGCAGAGTATGTTGCTACAGCAGTAAATTGTTCAAATATCATATGTTTCAAACAACTTTTGTCAGGTATGAAGGAAGAAATCAAAGAACCAGTTATTATCTACTGTGACAACACTAGTGCTATTAACATTTCAAAGAAACCTATGATGCATTCTAAGACTAAACATATTGTAATAAAGTATCATTTCTTGAGAGAATTGGTTTAGGACAAGGAAGTAAGTTTGGAATATGTGAATACTAAAGAAAAAATTGTACACATATTCACAAAACAAATACCTAAGGATGCATTCTCGTATCTTAGAGAAAAGCTAGGGGTGATTCCCCTAACTAAGGCTCACTAATGGGAAAATTATTCATGGATCAACCGAACTACAAAATAGATTTAACATGTTGATGAAGATTGTTAGAGCCTATTACATATGAATCAGTACATCAGGTACACTACAATTCATTGGATAGATTATTTGGCATTGGTTGTCAATGAGGGAGAGTTTATTGGTGTCATGCCAAATAAATTATTAAAAGGAGAGATTATTGATGATAGAGGGATAAATTTTATCAAAAACAGAGACTAATCTAAGAGGGAGAAATTTGTATTTTAGAGATTGTGAAGACAGAGGGAGTTTTTTGGATGTGAATCAGAATGAAGCTAAGGACATCAACAAATTATTTTATCATTACTTATGTTTCTCTATAATTCTTTGTATTATGACATGTTGTATTTCTATCAATGCCAAAGAGGGAGATTGTTGATGAAAATTATTCAATTGTGTATTGTCATTGATGTATACACAAATATATTGATGTTACACAAATGTCTATACCTAAACTAAGAATAGTTAGTATATGTCAAGCACTCTCGGGCATTGAAGAAGACCAAAGTGATTTTTAGTTCTAACCGAGTTCACTCGGGCATTATAGTAACGGTCGGGAATTGAAGGATTACAGTGTTAACCAAGTTAGATATTTAGTGTCAGCCGAATAATAGTAGTTTACACTTTATGTTGAATTGGTTATATGCAACTGACAAACTTAAGTTTTATTGATTATTTGAAAGGTTATTTAAGCCAACTTGACAAGGCTTATCATATATATACAAGGTCAAGTTTGGATTGAATGTGTGTGGAGATGTAAGTGTATGAGTTTTTGATATGAAGAGTGAAGGAAAAATTAGATGGGATTTAGATTAAGGACAAAACATCTAGACAGAGCTGCAATAGAATATTTGATCAGTGAGGATCCAGTTTTAAAGCTAGAGCAGATATCTAAATTAGAAAAAGATAGTTACTTCATAAAATAGTTCAATCCATTGTTACTCTCTAACAATTGTAGCAATGATCCAAATCTCTTTACAGAGTAGACTTAACATTCTTTTGTAAATCCTCTCACAAGGTGACATTTCTACATAGAAGTGTTTGAAGACCTCTAACAAGGCCACTCCTTATAGGGTGATTAAATCCTCTAACAGGGTCACACTTTACAGTGTGTTTTTGTAACCTTTAACACGGTTGGCTCCTAACATGGCTCACTTCAGAAGAGTGAAAAATAGTAACTAGTTGAAATTGGTGGTTTTCCCAAATTGGGTTTCCACATTAAATATTGGTGTCATCTGTGTACATGTTATTTTTTTATGCTTTATGTTTCTCTACTTAATCACTAAAGGATAATCATAGTTAATATCTTAAGATTTGCTATGTTAACCGAGTAATAGAAGAATATCTATGTTAACTAAGTGACAGTGATAAGTTTGATTAAGACATCTAAGGGACTTGGATTTATTTTTGTAGTAACTGATTCACCCTCCCCTCTCACTTACTCAACTCATTTCCAACAATAAGATCTTGCTAGTGCTAGTATTTTGGGATCTGGGTGACGAGGCTAGAAGATTGATGCATGAGATTGTGATTGGGAACTAATCCACATGTATGAAGTCCTCTTAGCTCTAATACCCATCCCTCTATGTGGTGATATTCTCCTTTTGTATCAATAGATGCTCTTGCAAGGTATCCTCTCTACCTAGGACTCGCCACATCCTCCATGGACAAGTGTACTCTAGAATGCTCAAGGTGTATATGGGCATTGGTGTGTGTAAACTTGACCTCCCTTCTACGATTATTAAACTCATTTTTAAGGGGTTCATGTGATTTATTGACACTCCTTTCCCTGATCATGGCATGGTATTGCTTGGTAAGGGGAAACTCTTGATCAAGGGTACTCCCCTTATTCACCCAAACACACACAACACAACAGGGAAATAAACAAAAAATTTCAAGACCAAACATAAACACTTGCTTTCTATTATTTTCAATGAAATGACATTACAACATTCAAAAAAATAAAATGCTACAACCACATGGGAATTTTCATTACAATACTGTGCAAGACAAAGCCACAATCTACACTTCTAGAACTGAACTCTAAAATCCCCCTTTAGCCCTATATAAGTAGCACAATTAAGCACCTTAGAATATTCTAGAAAGTCAAATATTTCCATTTTGGCGCCCAGCGGTTGAATTTACCATCTTAAGTGATTTTTCTCGCTATTCCTTTTGTATTGAAACTTGAATCCTGAAGGCCCAACTTCCCAAAACCAGAACCTATGAACTGTTGAGTTGATTAGCTATTATGACCCCATTTCGAAAATGCCATGAAGTTCTCTATGCCTTAAGCTAGAAAAATATTAGTTAATCAAAGTTTGACCCCTTTTAGAAGCCTCTATGGCCTTTAAAACTGAGCTCAAAGTTTTTGTACCACCTCGCCAAAATAAAAAAATGCAATATCTTTAAAACCGGAGTTGATCTTTCCATGAAAATGTTGGGCTTATATATCCAAAGTGAACCTATAGGGAAGAAATTGGAACAATCTGTGCTCACATGAACAACTTGCTAAAAATAGTAACCTTGTCCAAAGATAGCCCTTATTGAAAACTAGAAAATGGTTTTGGGTGATACAAGATTGCTCTTACACCTTGGATGCTCCTGTATCAAATCCACTACCCCTTGGTCCCTCTTTCATATAACTAATTAGCTATATCTCCCTTTGAACTAGGTCCATGTGAGTGTCCTTATACATTTCCCTTAGTTGTGCTAAAAGCCTAAAAAAACACACCTATCTTCTAGTCATCTTCTATGGCCTATAGGAGTCTAGGATGAGACCTTGTGTCTACACAATTAGTACCATCTACACTAGCCCTTGACTAAAATATTTGAGTCACTCTTGTGTAAACATTGTAAACATATAGGATATATCATGTATGCATACTACATTATGATAATCAAATGATATGTGTGTGTGTGTGTATGTACACATATATATATACATACATACACACACATATACATATACATATACATATAGATATATATATATATATATATATATATATATATTTATATATATACATGTGTACATGTGCATATA
>MU223268.1:1326648-1346203 GCA_018584345.1 Thuja plicata
CAGTGCCACTAAAAAATTTCTAACCACATTCACTGATAAAACTTATACTGCTTCATACTGATTACTAAGTTCATAACTTTGAAATGAAAGAAATATAAAGCTTATAAAACCATAACATAAAAACATTAAACAATAGGACTCATAACACCAGGATTTTGGTAACGTAGAAATCCTTGGTTAGAGGAAAAAACTACAGTGGGGATGACACCCACAACCTTCACTAATTGCAGTATAAAGGGTGCTTAGTTAGAGCTACAAAGTTTAGCTATTTATAATAGCTTACCCGATTAAGAGTATGAAAGACTTGTTAGGTCTACTTGGTTAAAGGATTTTCACAATATCTACACTTAGAGATCTACCCTATTATAGGATTTACAAAATATAAGATCATTTAAGATCTACCCAGTATTGGGATTTAAAGCTCTCAATACAACAACTTTAACTCTCTTCAATTTCATCCTATATATAGATGATATTATGCCTCTTAATCTTATATGTTAGGTACACTATGAATTTCTCTTGACCATAAGATCTTCTTTCCATCTTGGTGACCATGTCACTTTTAACTTGGTACTTGTTTTTCTTGGAAATAACAAACTTTCTTTTGCCACTTGATCTATGCCTTATATCTTCACTCTAAATTATTTCAATTGTTGATCTTGTAATAAATTGTTTTGCATGCTTGAAGAATCTTAATTATTTCTCTGACAATCCATTAAATGTGATCTAATCACATTTTAAATTAACTATCTAACTCGGTTGAGTAACTCTTCTCACTCAGTTAAATGGTCTTCAATACTCGGTGTACTATAAACTTGGTGTACAACACATGTGCTCGATGTAGTGTGTCACTCAGTAACTGTAGGTGCTCGGTATACTATCTTTAACTCTTTTACTTTACCGACTGGCTCAGTGTGCATTACCGAGTAGCCTAATACATGACCATCTCCTTTCACCGAATAATTCTTATTGACTCCATGACTTTGACTAAACTAATGACAACAAAATATCTTTTAGAGATAACAATCTCCCCTTTGACATTAGTTGGGCATTTTTTACAAAAACTCCAAAGTCATCAAAATTTGTAACTCCCCCTTGAAGGCTACTCCCTATACATATGTATATACAACTCTTCTCTTCCTTTGTTTTCATTTTCCACATATATACTTTTTTTTGTTTTTCACATATATATCTATCCCCTTTTTTGTTTATTCTAACTAGAATGTATCTATCCCCTTTTATGAAAAAAGTGCCAAAACTAAAATTTATTTAGAAAAAATATGTTTATACCTCTATTTTACGCCTTAAAGTACAATCTCCCATGTGTCTCATAGATTCTATAGTACAGAAATCTTCTCTGTGATATTTGCAGATAAGCCAACTATAGTGTCCACTATGATGACATCTAGAAATCTTGCTAGTTCTTTGGCTTTCTTCAAGTGTATCTACATAGATTGTATGTGGGGAATTAGCAATGCTTGTAGTTCAAGAAATTCCAATCTCAGCTTATCCTCCTCTTTTCTCAATGAAAGTTGAAGTCCCTGAGTTCTTGGATTTTAGAGTAGTAAGTATGGAATGATCCAAGCTCAGTAGTTAGTTCCTTAAGTTGCTCAGTCAGCTCTTTTTCAATGTCTTCCTCCTTGATTTCCTCAGTAAATTTTGAAATAATATAAAACTTTTGAAATAATGAAATGATGGATATCAATTGAGCTTCAATTTCATAACATAACTTAGAAAGAGTTACCTTGTCTACATCAATTGCTTTCAATAAATCTTCCATCAACTTCTTCTCCATACCCTCCTTATGAATCTTCAACATATATTTAGTCATATCCTTGTTGGGTTCTATAATCTATTGTGCTAAATCACCAACTTGGTCTAATAGATTTTTAGATTCATCAATTGTAGCATCTGGAACACTCTCCTGGAAAATCTCTTTCACATTTTCTAAAATGTCTACCTTCTTCTTCTTCATCAATAGCTTCTCTTTTTCAGCCTTTTGAGCTACTAACTCAGCATATATGGATAATTATTTAGGATTAATTAAATTAGGGTCACCCTTCGATATGATAATAGGCTTTCTCAAATCAATAATTCACTTCCTCTTTTTGGTCTTCTTCTTCTCAATCATATTTCTCTCACCAGTAGAGCATTTAGAAAGTGATGTCTTAGTTGCATCTGGTGACTTGATATGTGTATTGGCTATGCTTTCTTTTGCTTTGAATTCTTCTTGTGGTTTCTCTTCTTCTTTCTCTCCATCCTTCTATTTCTCTTCAATCTTCTCCTCAAGATGTGATTCCTGTTACATTTCACTTTGAGTGTCTTGTGTCCTTTTCACATTCTGAACATTCATTGTATCAGTTGGAGGTATATCTTGTTTATGACTGTCTGTGTTGCTTAGGGGTTCCAACTCGGTGTTCTTTTCTTTTTCGGTCTTGACAACCTTACATTCATCAAATTTCTCCTCATCTATGTCTATAGGTGGTTCGGTTGCCATATCTTGTGTGTCTTGTACAAACTCAATAGTGATATTATCCTCAATTGTATAACTTTGCACTTGTGTCATGACTGGATATTTTCTTAGTAAAGGTGCATTATTAAAATCCATGCACTCGGTATCATTAACTTGTGTGTCCATGACATCTTCATCCTTTGAAAAATATTTTGTAGGATCTTCATCCTCGAGTATATCTTCAATAATAATCTCTGCATTATCAGTAGTTAGATCAATAGGATCTATTTGATTTGTGCTTTCCTTTACCTTATCAACAATGGTTGCACCTTGATTTTTTTTGCTTCCTAATACTTGGTATCATCTAAGTGAAATATATCTTTCCATTTTACATTTGTTTCCTTCTCCACAGATTGTAAATCTCCATTCATTATCCATAGGGATCTTCCCTTGACTAGAAATTTATTTAAATTTTCTTTATTGCTTCATGAATTTCAGATGGTACAAGGTCAGTAACAGTATGTACTAGTGACCTCTCTCTCATTTCTTTCTCTTCATTGATAGCATACTTCTATCTCGCATCAATATTATTGTACAATTCCTCTGGTAACTTGTCTTCAAGTTCAATGGGTGTTAATTTGTATTTTAACACTGTCACCACAATGGCTTCTTCAATCTTCTTCTTATATGCTTCATCAAACTCTATTTCACTTTCATCTCTAAGTAATAATTTTCTTCTGGTAGCTGAAATTTGTTTCCTTCCTCTGGATCTTACATAGGTCTTTTGATCCAGAGGCTAGGAATGGATTTATGATCTTCATAGGAAAATGTATGTTCTTCACTTTGTTTTGTAATATTACTCTCTTTTTCTCTCAATCAAGAATCAATTCAAGGACCACACCTCATACCATAGACCTATTAGAGGTTATTTCAATCCCATTTTACAATCATAGACTCCACAACATGAAAGTCACCTTACATACCCTTCACATCCAAGCTTTCAATCAGCCTTCCAACCCCATGGTTATACTCAACAAGGAAATCTATTAGCCTCAAAACCCTTTTAGAGTGTTCTCCAAATTCCTAAGGTTCTCAAGACCTTAAAAATACCTCATATCCCTCATCCAAACTCTCAAATTTCATTGGTTAGCTCCATACTACCAAGTTGTCATTCTAGGACTATTTCTAGTAGCTCTGACCAGACAGTAATTTGCACTTTTCTCCAAATCTTCTCAAAATACTTACAAAAAAAATCAAGGATCCAACTACCCTTTTAAAAGTTACAAAACATATCCGAAGACTAACCCCACTTGTTTTGAGACATCAACCTTTAAAATTGTTGTTTCTAGTTTGTCACATAGGCTTAATACCCCAGTTAATAAAGGAACCCTATTATAGATAAGCCCAAACCTTTTCACTTTCCATAGTATCATGAAATTACCCCAATTAGGATATTCCAGCATCAATTTGACTCTATGACACTTATGGATATAAAATCCCCAATTTGGTCTAAAAAATCCTAAGAAACTAGGGCTCGCTCAATGTATGACCTCCCAACACCATACCAACCAAATAAAAGTTATTTCACCATCCTTTGACCATCCTCTGATGGATTCAAACATAAAAATACCCCCTCCAATGGCTAGATCTCCCACTGCTACACCTATGGCTCAATTCTATGACCCTTGTTCACTCTTCAACCCCATCAAACTCTTCCAATCAATACCCGCCTACAAAATCTTCCTCCTTCCTGCATTCACGTGGTTAGAATGTTATGATACATAGTTATGATCCATCCCCTACTGAAAGTAATTACAAAAAGGGGATGGATCTAACCAATTGCATGTTAAAACAAAATAATTCACTGCACTCCTACAGACCAGTCAGTAATTTATGTACCAAGTTGATAAAATGGATATAGAATTGACTCAAATAAGATGAAAAAAATGTGTCTCAACCATAAAAAATGATAGATTTCAATGACACATTCAAATACTTAACAAATTTTCAAACTAAATTTTTATTGCTCAAATGCTACAGTCCATACAATTGCTTGGCTCCAAGTCATACTCTTTGAAATCTCAATCCTTCCAATGCTTAAATAGACTCTAATAAACTTCTTCAACTTATCCAAATTGGTGATAACTCCTAACAACACAACTAAACTCATTTTTATGATTTTCCTCCTTTGGTAACTAGCCATTACTTTTCAAATTTTTGAATTTGCAAAACTTATTAAATATAACTCCTAAGACTCTATAACTTTGGATTTTGTTATTTTATGATCTAAATAACATTTTAAAACCTCTATAGTGCCTCTAATACCTATTCATATCCTCTAGGTCTAATATGCCATGTTTGGCAAATTACATCAATTGTTTCATATGCATCATTACATGCTATTACATCCACAAAGGATCAAATCATTACATCAAATGGATTAATAGCCATGTTACAACATTACAAAGACCTTATAGGTCTTAAATCTTCTTCAATCTCATTAATCACCCAAGTGACCCTCCCATCTTCATCAAGGTGCCCTACACCATCTTTCCTCTCAGTTGAGATACCTCTACAACTTTATTTTCTCTCAGTTCTACTGAGGATCTGGTGTACCTTCGAGTACCTATTTTTCTCGGTGTGGCAGTAGCATAGGTTGTTTTTCAATTTCAATAATAGCTTATTCATTTTTAGTTTCCTTAACCAGTGTATCATCAACTCCAAGATTTTTTGATAAATCATTAATCATCTTGCATGTTTTATTGATTTCCCTAGGTATCATTATACCTTGCTTTATTTTATCTTTCATGTCTTCATAAGTGCCATACCTATTTTCTTTAGGATCAATTTGTTTATCTAGTAATGTTTCTATCTATTTTTCACAAATATCAATGTCCAACTCATATCCCATCGGTTGAATCCATTCAACTCTAGGCTCAACAACCTTGATAATACAAACATTAGTATCTACCTCAAAACATATATTATCTTGATATTTAGTAATTAGTTGAGGTGGAACTCTATATTTCTTATAGATTATTGGTTGAAACTTCAAAAAGTAATCAGAAATAATTGCATCAAAGTTGTATCCTAGACTTTGTATACATTCATTTATTTGATAGATGACTGGCTTATTAGTTTTCCATACTATATCTCAAATAGAGGGAAATGAATTCTGATAACAAAAGAAAATACATACCAACAATGAATAAAATTTCAAAGTGTTGGTTTTTGCCTTTCTGATTGTATTCATTTTTTCATCTATTTGTTTCAACAAAACTTGACAAAGATCTATCTAAAGTCCTTTCTTCACTATCTTAAATGTGAGGTCTACTACTCCACATGGTACACTATCCACTGGGGACGACTGAAATACTCAGTAAGATATGATATTGCATGCATACCTTAACTCGAGATCATCCACAGTAAATATCCTCATTCCTCTCCCATCTCATTTATGCCTTGGTTAGCTCGGTGAGATTACCCTTATCTATTTTCTTTATGGCCTTGGGTTTATCTCCAATTAGGAATCTGGTGATGATGTCCAAGACATCCTTTGTTATCTTTATAGGTTCATCCAACCACATAAACTGGTCATGTACTCAGTTGAGTACCATCCTTACCCATTCAGGATTGAATACCCTTGGTAAATGTATTGGATGAGTTAAACCTTTTGCTTCCATATGTATATGCTCATCCTTAATTTTTCCATTTGTGCACAGCTTGTTGAAAGAAGCGCCAATATATACTTCACACAAATCTTTGATCTTGCAATGAATAAATGTGTAGACATCTTCAATCAAAAGTACTCACAGTGGGATTTAAGATAATGCTCCCTTCATATCTATTTTTGTGGCTTTAGCTAGGGAAAATTTGTTCTTAGGGTTCATCGGGTTGACATTATTTACTAGCACTGGTCTTTGCATACTTGGTGTCATTACTACCTTCAAATTTATCATTTGAACAAACTAGGGCACACTTGATAAAACACGGCTTCGCAAACAAAAATCGGTATAGTTATCATAGAAATGTCTCACAGTGCTCTTATAAAGATTCAGAAATACCTCAAAATCGCCTTGTTTCTCTCGAAGTGATCATGTTAGCACCTATCAAATTTTTCATGGTTCCAAGATCTTTTCCTGTCTCTACATTTTGTCCTAGTTTCTGGCTCAAACCCTAAGTCTTATTGTATTAAAAATTTGATAAAAACCCTAGTTTCTTTGGCCACATTCTATTTTGCAGTTACTTTTTTGGGCCACTTAAGTCCCTTTGAGCATGTGCACTTTTCCTTTTTTAATGTGGTCATGAGGTCTCCTAATATTTTACAAATATTCTTTATCTTCTCACGACTTTGCATTTCCTTTTGGTTGGGTAATCTCATGATGAATTGGAATATTCTTTTATGATTATGAGACCTAGCGAATACCATCCAATAAAGGTAGATCTTGTGGTGGTCGGATGGTCTCTAGAAAAACCCCAGAGTTAGTTATTTGTCGGGCGACCTGAAATTCCTTTAGTCACATTATCTACATATCTAAGAAGGGTTAGATGTCAGGTTTCAATGTTAAGCATGGTCGGGAAGTCTTGTAATAAAACCTATGGTTAGGAAATTATCTCCCAACAATGAGATTTCACAGTCGCTTGTTTGTTAGATGGACCAAGGTCAAATAGGGGTCAGTTCGTGGTTGAGTTATAGAATGAAGATGACATAAAGGCTGAGCATGTTGATCAGATCCCACAGTTGTTGTAATGCCTTAAAGGAAAAGATGCATTTATTTAATGGATAAGGCATTATGACAATGTGCCACATGTATCTGTTGGGCCCAGATGCAGTTCAACACAAATCTCTTTAGTCACGTATTCGTTGGATGAAAAAGGACAAGGGTTAGAAAGGAATGCAGTTTTCATCTCGACCATCCAATTAAGATCAAATCCAATGCTTGTCACTAGGTCTCTTGATGTGACCATAGTTAAAGGAAAATGTCTAGCAACTTAGAAATTAAAGGGAAAGGTGTAACCTGAGGTTTAGAGGTAGTTATGGCCAAGTCAGGTAATGAAAGGTTAAAAGATGATCAAGTTGAAAAAAGATCATGTGGTAGGTGTAAAGGCTTATATCAAAGCCACTCGATATTTAATCATTAAGAGATTATGCCTATACGATGTGTGGCGATATCAGTTATAAGGTATAGTGCCTGGGAAAAATAAAGGAAATCTAACGGTGATGATTTAAAGTAAAAAGAGATTTGAATACTGGTCGTGGATAAAAGATCATGTGTCGGCTATGACCATTATGATTTAAATTCAAATATTTAAAAGGTTTCAATCTAATTTTCATGGTGGTGGACAGATATTTGTTTGCAGGGGTATTAATTTCCTGATCTAATTTCACAAACACCTCTACACAGCTATTAAAGACCAGACAGGGATAGATATCTGATATGTGGAGATGCATTGAAAGCTGGATTTGACAGATAAGAATTTTCTAAATAGAGGTGAATGCATACAAAGTTGCCTGGTCATTTCTTGCATTTATGAGGCTACTTTCAGGGTCATGTCATGGAAATTCTTGCCTTTCAGAGTACAAGACTCACATCCATGGATTGGAGAATTAATTGCAGATCAGATTGCATAGATTGAAGAGAAGATTCAAGGTTTTAACTTGCTCACAAAATTGAATGTAATATCTGATTGGTTGTAAACCCTAACCCAAAATGGTCTAAAACTTGTAGTAATCTTGTTCCTATAAAAGAATATTGAAGACCATTTAGAAAGGGCTGGATAACTGGGAAAGTAGAAAGCATTGGGCTAATACTTGTTTCTAGTCTAGGAAATAGCATATGTATTTCAAATTTGTGTGAAGATAGAATAGAAAGCTGATGATCTTTTGCATATTGTCTTATTTCATATTTCCTTGTCATATTGATTTAGAAACTATTTTTCATCATACTTAATATGAGTTGTTTCAGATTTGAGTCTCTCCTGTATGTTATCTATTGAGTTGTAAGTTTTATGGCTTACTGTGTGAGTTCTACTTATGCATATGCGTGTTTCATTGGTATTTGATTGAGAATCAAACTAAATTCCTTTGAATACTACTTTAATTCAGTCTAGATATCTATGTGAGGATCTTTTAATGAGCAATTTGATATTTCTTATGTTTATGGTTTTGAATCTTAGCCTTTAAGGTGTTCTAGTTTCAGTATTGTATGTAGGTTCTAGCCCAATGGATAAGGCACTGATCTAAAGAAAGTATTTTCTGTAGAGATATAAATTTGGAGTTGTTTGGCTATGTTCTATCCCATAAACATAAATCAAACTCTGTATAAAATTCTTTAACTTTTGAGGTGTTGTCCTACTTATTCAACCCATGGTAGTGGAGAGTCACTGAATGCTAGGTTGGCATTTACTACTTACTTACCATTCATCTGTTATTTAAATCCAAAAGTAGAAGGTGTGGTAAAGAGTTGAGTTTAGTCTAAATTAGGTGCACATGTCGTGGTTTTATAGAGCCAAAAGCAGAAGAGGGCAGTCTTGACCCTATAGTTGGTCCAGTTACCTTATATAGCTTTCATACTTGGAACTAACCACTCCTAACATCAATCTTGAGGTATATTGGTTGCTCAAGTTAGCATAAATGTTTTCAAACACCAACAGATTGGTCTAGAATGTGCTCAAATTCTCTTCAAAAATGCTAGGTTTAAATGAATAAAAAACTAACCTACTTATAGTTTTTCCATCATTAGGGTTGTAGACACCTAAAATTGACCAGGTGTTTCTTAATCATCCAAATCTGCAAATCTCATCCAATTGCCCTAAATCTCATCAAAATGGATCAAAATCATTCAAATGGACATTTATCAAGGAAATTGAACAAAATAAAATTAAAATCAAAGGATTAAATAGTCATGAAATCAAATAATCAAATTCAAGCCTAAAAGGGATCAATCAAAATTATATAATTGATTTTAATCAATTAATTGTATAGTTTTAAATCAAAAAATCAAATCCAACCCATTCAACCTTACATGGATAATTTAATTAAATAATAGAATTAAATAAATCCTATTTTCTTTCAAAACAATATGATCAACCAATGAGAATTGAGTATTTTGTCTTCTTGTCCCACCCTTTGAGGACAACCATTTAAATGGTCCCCCCATTTGAAACCATTTGAGGGATCAAACTCAACCAAGGATTAACCCATGGTCAATTTACTCTACCCCCTACCCTTGGGAATTTTCTATAAATACAAGCCATTTTGTAAGCATAAGGGATCTTAGAAAATTCAAATGCATAGCATCATTATTATAGGCAATTTGTTAGCAATTGAGAGCATTTTGATCATTTTGAGAAGCAAATTGTTCATTCTAGGAGCATAATCATGAGCATTTGAGTTGAAAAGCACACACATATTGAGAATTTGAGCTAGATTTAGGAAATTGTATCAATGTTTCCATTCTAGGATTGTCCTTGAGAGAGATTAAGGTTGAGAGCTCTTTCAACAAAGTTTAGTTAGAGAACCATGAGATGTCATGGATTTAATTGCAATTCTTAGGCTAAATTTGTTATTTCTTTTCATAGAATTGTAGTTGTTAATCCTAATTTCATGAAGGCGTAATTTCTCACACGCAAATGGCGCCCACCATGGGGCTTTAGGCCTCATTTCAATCATTTTTATCATATTTTTTGTGTGTTTTGGTTCACTTTCTTGTCATTTTACAGAAAATAGGACAAGAGCCGCCTACGAAGATTCTAAAGCTGCCTGTGAACAGTCAAAATCCACGTGCAAATTTCTTCTATTTCTGTCTTTCATTATTATGCCAGGTATGAGATAAATTATGCCACCTGATTCTATAAAGGGCCACCTCTTAGCAGCAAAAGACCGCTTGTGGTCTTTCAAGAGCCGCATGCTATTATTCTTTGACCGCAATTTGCACATTCTGTGCCGCCTGTGGATTTTCTTTTGTTGCTTGTGGATTTTCCAAAGCTGCATTTTAAATTTTAAAATTCCACCTTTAAAATTTTAAATTCTTCTTTCTAACAGTTAAAAGCCGCTTATTAGTTGTTAAATGCCATGTAGAATTTATTGTTTTTTATCAAGTTCTAATTGATTTGTTCACTATTCTAACTCTCTGTATTTTCGATTCCTACAGATGAAAATCATCCAAAAGTATAGAAAACAGAGAAAAGAGTGACAAGGCCTAGCAAAGAGGTAAGAGCACAAAACAAGCGTTCTATAGAAATTCATACATCTAACATTTTGTAAAATTTAAAAGAATAAGAGAATTTGTATGATCACTATATCAAAGTATTTTTTGCATACAAAAAGAAATTCCCTACGCTTTAGTTGATTTCTTGTTTTTTTGAGTTCTTTAAGCTTGATTTTGCAAAATTTGACCAAAAAGAACTTAGGAGCATTTTATCAATTAGATTTTCAAGTTTTTCTTCACTTTGTCTTTTTTGTGTTGACTAACTTGTTGGAGGAGCCAGAGTGGGAACGATCGCCACTAGGTGAGTAGCAAAAAAAGGCAAAATACATCAAAAATGTGCCTAGCCTTTGCTAGCTTTGAAACAAGGTATTTTTAAAATCAAGCTTGCATTGCTTAAATTGTGGCAAATTCTTTGAATCTAGTGTAATTAAGGACACCCTATTATTGTCCATTCAAATGAGACATTAGGTATATGCTCTCAACTTTTTGAAGTTGATCAAAAAGCCAAAAGTGTCAAGTTTGGGTGGTAGAAAGAAAGGAGGGATAATTGAACCACACATTTCATTTTTAAGAACCTCCTTGTCAAGGGGTTGAAAAAAAAAATGCTTGAAGTGTTTGGAATGAAGGAAGACAATAGGGATATGCTCTTCACTCTTTGAGTGAATCAAATTCCCAAACTTGTTGGTGTTGGAATATTCCTAAAGGATAATTGAGAGGGGGGGGTGAATCAGCTATCAACTATTTTAATTCTTTTCTTCTCTTAGATATAAATGAACATAAAGCAAATGCACATTCAAATAACACAATAGAGAACACAACAATTTTGGTTACGGGGAAACCAATTAGGTGAAAACCCTGGTGGGAATTAGCACCCACAAATATATGTTCTAGTTTATAATGATCCATGTTAGAAGATCTTACAACCCTGTTAGGAGTTGAGCTCTACAATGCAAGAAGTATAGAGACCTGGTTAAAGGTCAGACCCTGTTAGGATTCTTTTACAAGTAACCATGTTAGGAGTGAGGACTCACTATCAAAAATCTCACTGCTAAAATGATGAAGACTGCAACCTTTAGTAGAAAAGATATACACTATATCTAATAGATGAACTGTTTGAGTAGACCTACTGTCTTGATCAGCTCCAATGAATTGTAATCTTCTTCTATTTCTTCACATAGATCTTCAACTTATTCTATTTGACTTTATGCTCTCTTCTATCTTTTATTTTTTACACTTAGCGAACACATTTGAACTACTATATGTGTCTTCACTAGGGATAAGGTCACGGTGGTATCTGGGAACACTTTATCAACTTCTTTGTCGGCTTAAATAACCACGCAATCAAAGTTAGAACTGCGCAACTCAAACTGAATAGACGCAATGCTTCACAGAGTCAGCTTCACCAATTTTACTCCAATATCATGATTATGTTAAGACAATCTTGGCGCCTTTGTATAATCATCACTAACTCATAACTAAACATTAATACAAACACACATATCTCAAAGATAGGCGCAACTCAACCAACACTATATTTACATTGGCTCTTGACAGATAATCTTCAAATGCTGCAACTGCCATAACTGATTAACATAACTCAGATAAAACTTCATATCTGACTCTACGTGAATGCACATAGCATCTAGAACATGTATACAAAATGGAAATAAATATGCATAGCTATAGAATATCTATACTAATAATTGCATACAGAACACTACTGTATATTATATGTTGTCATCAATGACAAACATTCAATCAATTATTTTCATAGAAGAAAATCTCCAACAAACTCCCCCTTTAACATTGATGGAAACATATGATATCATCAACTCAAAGTGTCTTCCTTCTTTTTACAATCTTCTCAATATCCTCATCAAAAGTTCCTCTTCACTGCTGCTTCTCTTCTAACTGTATACTCCCCTAGAGTATATGCTCCCTCTTACTAATACTCCCCCTTTGACATCAATTGAAAAGGGTGTTAAACACCATTAGGCATAGTTACTACTCTAGAAGTAGAGTAGTAAACCATTCATCAGTGACCAAGGACTGACGTTCTTGTTGCAAATTCTAATCAAACTTAGGAAAGGGAATTACTCCCAGCTTCTCCCTGAGATACTCAAAATTATGTTTTGATAATGGCTTTGTAAAAATATCTACTAATTGTTCTTTAGTTCTCACATAATCCAACTTTACTTCTCTATTTGCAACTTTTTGTCTTAGAAAGTGCTATTCGATCTCAATGTGTTTTGTCTTCACGTGCATCACAGGGTTCTTTGACATATTAATAGTACTAGTGTTGTCATAGTGAATAACAATAGGATAATCAATCTGAATACCAAAGTCTTTAATCATCTGTTTGATCCAAACCATTGTTGAACAATTCAATACTGCTGCAACATACTCAGCTTCTGTTGTTGACTGAGAGATACAATTCTTCTTTTTACTTGTCCAAGTGACCAATCTGTCTCCAAGAAATACCGCTCCTCTTGATGTACTCTTTCTGTCATCAACACAACCTACCCAATCAGCATCAGTATACACATGAAGTTGTATATTCTCTGAGTTAGGATACCATAAACCATAGTCTATAGTTCCTTTTAAATATCTGAATATTCTTTTTATTGCCATTAGGTGATTTTGTTTAGGTTCAGCTACAAATCTTCCAACAATGCCAACTACATTAGAAATATCAGGTCTAGATTGAGTAAGATATATGAGTTTTCCAATCATAGACTTGTATAGAGTCTTGTCAACTATTGTGGAATCATCATCTTTAGAAATATTTCTTTCTGTTATCATGGGGGTGCTTACTATTTTGCAATCTTCCATTTTGAAAGTCTTCAATATCTCTTTCACATACTTGGACTGATTTATGAATATGCCTTTTTCTGTTTGTTTTACATTCAATCCAAGAAAATATTTGATAGGTCCAATCATGCTCATTTCAAACTCACTTTTCATCTCCTTGGTGAATTCTGCACTTAGTTTGTCATTACCTCTAAAAATAATGTCATCAACAAAAATAGCAATGAGTAGTAATCCTTCATTTGTCTCTCTTATGAATAAGTTACATCTTTCTACTCATTTTCTGAATCATATCTTTGTTAGGTACCCATCAAGGATCTCATACCAAGCTCTTGGGGCCTGTTTAAGTCCATAAAGTGCTTTCTTTAGTCTGCATACCATGTCTAGTTTGTCTGAAAGTTTGAATCCTTCAAGCTTCTCTATGTAGAATTCTTCCTTCAAGTCACCATTCATAAAAGCTAACTTGACATCCATTTGATATACTTTGAAGTTAATAAATGTTGCTTAGGCCAAAAACATCTTGATAGCTTCCAGTCTGCTCGCAGGGGAAAATGTATCAGTATATTTTATTCCTTCTCTCTGTGCATATCCTTTAAATACTAATCTTTCTTTGTTCCTTACCACTATGCTTTCTTCATTTATTTTGTTCCTAAATATCCACTTTTTTCCAATCACTTTCTTGTCATGAGGTCTAGGGACCAATTCCAATGTTTCATTCTTGATTATTTGATCTAATTCTTCTTGTATAGCACTTTGCCAATCTGAATCTTTGCATGCATCTTCAACACTTAAGGGTTCAATCTGAGAAAGTAAGCATACCTCTTCATTAGTGGTTGAACCTTTTTCTCTAGATCTTGTTAAGAATTTAGTGCTCTCATCTCCAATGATGTCTTCCTTAGAGTGGTTTATGGATGTGTATTTTGATTTTTTAGGAGTGACACTTTCATCTATAATCTGTGATTCTTCTTCACTTGGTTCAGGATTGTTGCATCAGACATCAATAGAGTCAAACATTTCTTCAATAACCGTGTCTTTATTGATGGGTCCGAGCTCATCTTCAATCATGGGATCACATTCATAGTATATTTCTTGAATCATAAACTTCTCATCAATCTTCACATGAGTACTTTCAGTGATCTTCTTTAATACAAATTCATTCTCAACCTTAGCTTTGAACACTTTGAACTTCTCAAAAGCTTCAGATTTGTCTTTTAGGAATGAAACCCACATCATCCTTGAGAAATCATCAACAAAAAAAATGAAATACCTTTCTCCATAGTATGATCTTGTTTGATTAGGTCCACAAAGGTTTGTATGTATCAGATCTAATTTGTTTTCAGCAGAGTCTTGTTTTCTCCTGAATGAGGTCCTCACATGCTTCCCCATCACACATTCCCTGCACATCATGTCAACTAGTCTTGCAAGACTTCGAAGGTATCTTACTGCATTTACATTACTTATCTTGACTATGTTGTCAAAATTGATATGACAAAGTTTCTTGTGCCATAGCCAACTGTCATCCACTTTTGCAACAAAACAACTTACTTCTGAATTGAGCTGAAAAACATTACCTTTGGTCTTTGAGCCTAATACAATCATGTCTCCTTATTTTTTGTTAATGATGCACTAGTTTTTTTTGAATTCCAACTGATATCCTTTATCAAGCAACTGTCCAACACTTAGTAAGTTATGATGTAAGCCATCAACATAAAGAACATCATTTGTCTTATTCTTTCCATCTAAGGTGATAGAACCTCTACCTATGATAAGTTTGGGAGTGTTATCTCCAAATCTAACCATGCCAACTTTGTACTTATCCAAATGTACAAATATATCTTTGTCTCATGTCATATGGTGTGAACATGTGTTATCAATGATCTAGTCAGTTCTGATGTTGGCTTTTGAAACTAATGCTAACTCTTTTGGTTTTTCTTCATATTCTTTGTCCATTTCTTTAAGCATGTTCTCAATGTCTTTAATGGAAATGAAACAAATTTCATCTTCTCTTGAATCATCATTATTTACACCATCTTCAACATGATAACATTCCTTAGTGTACTTGGGCTTGTAATATGATCTGAACTTCTTGACTCTTGTAGGACACTTGGATGCAAAGTGACCAACTTTGTTGCATGAAAAAAATTTGAATGGTAGTTGTCCTTCATATTTCCCTTTACCTTTCCTTTCTTTCTTGGAAATCATAGCAATTATTTCTTCTAGTTTTGTATCCACTTCTTCATTATTACTAAAGCTTCTTATAGATTTCTTGTTGTGGACTGAGGCTTTGAAAGCTGTCTCACTTTTAGGTTCTGTCTTCAATCTTGATATCTCAAATGCAGATATTTTACTGATCAAAGTATCACTCTTGAAGTCTTTTGAAAATTTCATAGTCTCATCTAAGATATTTATCTTTCTCTCATAGTCTATTGTTAGTGTGGTCATTAGTTTGTCCATTATATCATCCTTTGAAATTTCTCCACCATTGTTCCTGATACTTGAAACTGCTTCATTAATTCTCTGGTTGTAGGATCTAATGTTTTCTTTAGGTAGCATCTCTAAGTTGTTGAATCTTTTCTTCCATGTCTTTTTGTATGCATTCTTTTCTTGGATGTCTCCTTCAAACATATCTTCTAATTATTTCCAAATATAGTATGCTTTATCTGCCTTCTTGATCTCAGAAAATTCACTGTCGGATAGGGAACTGGTTAGGGCTTCTTTGGCAATTGCATTTTGAGTGAACACTTCCTTTTGTTTGATTGTAGAATCTTCTTCTGCAAGGTCTTTCAAGGTGGGAACTTAAGTTTATTGAGTGGAAATATCATAGATCTCAAATCCAACGCACTCAAGATGTATTTTCATTTTATTCTTCCAGTCAAGATAGTTTTCTCCATAAAACTTAGGACTCTCTTTTCTGAAGTATGCCACCTGATCTACCTTAAGCTATTAGGCTTTATCTCCAAGGCACTTGGCGCTAATACCAATTTTTGGAATATTCACAAAGGATAACTGAGAGGGGGGGTGAATTATTTATCATCTATTTTAATTCTTTTCTTCTCTTAGATATAAATGAACATAAAGAAAATGCACATTCAGATAAGACAATAGAGAACACAACAATTTTGGTTATGGGGAAACCAATTAGGTAAAAACCTTGGTAGGAATTAGCACCCACAAATATCTATACTAGTTTATAATGATCCCTATTAGAAGATATTACAACCCTGTTAGGAGTTGATATTTATAATGCAAGAAGTACAGAGACTTGGTTAAAGGTCAGACCCTGTTAGGAGTCTTTTACAAGTAACCCTTTTAGGGGTGAAGACTCACTATCCAAAATGTCAGTGCTAAAATGATGAAGGCTACAACCTTCAGTAGAAAAGATATACACTATATCTAATAGATAAACTATTTTAGCAGACTTGTTGTCTTGATCAGTTCCAATGAATTTTAATTTTCTTCTATTTCTTCACATAGATCTTCAACTTATTCTATCTGACTTTTTGCTCTCTTCTATCTTTTATTTTTCACTACATTTTCACACTTAGCGAACACATTTGAACTGCTATATGTATCTTCACCAAGGATAAGGTCATTATGGTATCTGAGAACACTTAATCAACTTCTTTTTCAGCTTAACTAACCACGCAATCAAAGTTATAACCACACAACTCAAACTAAATAGATGCAATGCTTCACAGAGTCTGCTTCACCAATTTTACTCCAATATCATGATTCTATTAAGACACACTTGGAACCCTTTTATAATCATCACTAACTCATAACTAAACATTAATACAAACATGCATATCCCGAAGATAGGTGCAACTCAAGCAACACTGTATTTACGTCGGCTCTTGACAGATAATCTTTAGGTGCTGTAACTCCCATAACTGATTAACATAACTCAACTGAAACTTCATATCTAACTCGGCATGAATGCACATAGCATCTAGAACATGTATACACCATGGAAATAAACATGCATAGCTCTAGAACATCTGTACTGATAATTGCATATAGAACACTGTTGTATATTATATGTTGTCATCAATGACAAACATTCAATCAATTATTTGCACAGAAGAAAATCTCCAACATTTGGACTAAGTTCATTTTCTTCTTTCTATGTATGCTCGATTAAAATAGAACTTTAGAGGGCCTACCTCCCGATATTTCCCTTACGAGGACGGTGAGAGGGAACGACCCAAAGTGGGAGACAATCACTTTTGTCGTGATATCATCCAATCCACTATAAAAAAAATGCACTTTACCTTAATCAAAAAGTGACTAAGTCTTGTGCAAGTCATCCTCACTTCCTCGAGTAGTCCTTCAAGATTGCGCAAAATTGTACTTTTGTGTGTGTGGGAAGCCCACACGAGGGTAAAGGAACTTGACAAGATTTAGAATGGAGGTGTGATTAAAACCTTGTTAAATAGTAAGCCTACCTTTTTAGAGCCATTGTTAAAAGCCAAATTTGACTCTAAGCAGATTGCTTGGAAGAATTTCTTGTGTTAAAGCTATAAAAACATCTGAGAACATACACTTTTAGTGTTGTTTGAGGGATATGGTGCAAATTTTATGTGTGTGTTGAGTTTGTGCTTTATTTTGATGCAAGAATCTTCTTTAACAGGTCTGATCAAAACTATTAAACTTTTAAAATCCAAAAAATTAAAAATTTCAACCTTCATCAGCAAAGTGCCACGTATAAACAATTTTGGGCTGCCTAAAAATAATTTTGTGCCACCTATAACTTTGAAATGCCACCTAGAAACTTTCATAATCCATGTAAGCCACTGGAAAGTGTCGCATGTAAACATTGTAAAAGCACCTATCAACAGGCCAACGCCGCCTACAAACTGTAGAGTGTTGCGTAGAAGAATTCTAGTAACTACGTACCAACATTTAAAGGCTTCCTACACACTAGCAAGTGTCACTGAGAAACAGAGAAGGGCAAACAGTGGATATTCCTCTAAGGTTTGAAAATGAGATACCAACATTTTTGGATACCCTTTTCTGGATTTTACCTCTGTGTAATTGCAAATTGATCAGAATCCGTCATTATTGGACCTTTTGAAAAATCATTCAAGGATCGATCATTTAAGGGAGATAAAAAGCCTAAGATCTTCATTCGATTTATGTTCATGTCGACTTTCACATGACCTCATTACATCAAGGCTACCCTAAAATGTGATGAATCTTATGTAAGACAAGAGTGTCCTTTTTCAGGTGATCCTTTTAGTTCTTCAAGACCTTTACCAGAACCTATAAAGGAAATAGAGCCAACAATGTCCTTTCCATTTGGAAATATGGACCTCGACCAAATCAATCATGTCAACAAGGATATGAATAAAAATGGAGAGGGAAATGGTGATCCTAACAATCAAGGATCAAATAACAATACCAATGGAGGAGGAAACATTGACCCTAACAATCAAGGGTTAAACAACAACAACCTTGGAGGAATTAACCTTGACCCTGACAACCAAGGGTTAAATAATAATAACAATTGGGGAAACATTGACCCTAATGATGAAGAAGAAACCGATGAAAAGGTCAATGAAGCAATGAAAAGTCCCTTCTTCATGAAGCTCATGGAAAAAGTGTTGGAAAAAGACAAGGAAAAGTACTTTCTAGACCTAGCACAAACGGGTCTCAAACTTCCACATGACTATGATGTCAAAAAACTTAAACAAAAAGAAGCTAAGGCTAACCCCACTTATATCATGAACAAGAAATTCCAACTTTTCCAAATACAATTGGACACGATGAAACAAAGCGGGGTTCCTAAACCCTTTTCTAGTGAAGCTTTGTGTCCTTTTCTGTTTGATAAGTCATTAATCATGGTTTCATTCCCAACTAATGCTATCTTTCCTAAATATGACAACTATGAAGGAAAAGTTAACCCTCAATATCACTTAAGGGAATTTTGTGCATTAAGTCTAGAGTTCATGCATGACACAACTTTGTAAGGAAACTCAGGTGCGGAAACAGCTTCCTACGCTAATCTCTATAGGAAAGTATTATGCAAATTCTTTTAAATCCTTACAACTGAATAGATTCGTTAACTACTTTAACAAAGATATTG
>MU223268.1:1346683-1358429 GCA_018584345.1 Thuja plicata
CATGATCTCCTTACACACTATTCAAGATGCCGACACATCAACATTATTTGCAAGAAATACATTTTACAAAACAAATAATAAGAATAGGAATTATCCAAGGTTGAGACACCTTATTCCTAACAAACTTACCTAATGAGGTTATTCCCTAGAAGTTTGGGAGGTATGGCAATGGAGTGGTTTTCGAAGTTACCCTCCGGCATCCGAACCTTTGAAGAATTGGCATCTAAGTTTGTAACTCATTATTCTTATAATATCAAATATGAGATTATAATTCTTAATTTATGTAACACCAAGTAAAGAGAAGTAGAGGGATTCCTACTTTTCCTACAATGATGGAGAATGGTATTTGCTAGATATCCTTGAAGTGTATCTGAAAAGGAGAAGATGGATATATTTGTGAATAGCTTGAATCATGAAATGAACTATCGGTTAAGGCTACAATGTCCTATTTCATTTCAAGACCTAATTGAGAATGGGGTTACTACGGAAGAGGTATTGGTCAAAAGTGGAGAAATTAAACTTTACAAGGATAACAAGAATAACAACAACAACAATACCTCCAATACCAATCAAAATCATAATACCCCTAACAACAACCAGTTTTAGATGAGAAATAACAACAATAAAGGAGTGGTCAACGATGGAGTGGTAGAGGCAAATACTTTAAAGGCAACCCCTTTCAATCTCACCCAAATTTCAGTTCAATCCAATAATTTGAATCAAGTACCCAAAGTGCCCTTTAACAACAACACTAATAACAACTTTGGGAATAATCAAGGAGCTTACAAACCTAAACCTTTATTTGCACCTACACCCAAAAGGACATTCACTAGTTTGGTTGAACCATTGGAAAATGCATTAAGGACACTTATTGCAAATAAACTTATTGACCTACCAAGGGCTCAACCATATGAACCTCAAATCAAGCCAAATTGGTGGAGTGAGAATAACCATTGTGAGTACCATACAAATTGAGGACATAAGACAAATGATTGCATGTGTCTCAAACATGTGGTACAATATCTCATTGACAATGGTGTGATAAAGGTAGAAGACCCTCAAACTAATGAATATTACATGGCCTTTAAGACTCCTTTCTATAAACATGAAAAATGATAATCTTCCAACTCAAATAATGGAGGAAACAATGGGAACAATGCGAGAGGAAATAATAATGTTAACTTTACACATACTTATGATAATACTATTAATGCTTTATCCGGTCATGAGAGTACTCTCAATGTTGTGGTGATCAAAGATCAACCTAAAGTGGAGACATCTAATTCCATCACAAGGGGCCAAACCTCAAAGGTTTCCCTACAACGGGGTACTCCTATTACTATTGGTCCCAAAACACCAATTATTTTGGCCAAACAAACACCACCTACAACAAAGCCTTATAGTTTGGTGGATCAATTACAAAAGACTCCAACACAAATATCAATTTTGGATTTGTTGAAATTATCTCCTAATCACAAGGAGATCTTGGAAAAATCCTTAGTTGAGACCACCATTCCTATAAACTTGGAGGAAGATAAATTTTAGAACATGGTAGGACATCTCATAGCCCCTCTATTGGAAACACTGAGAGGGGGGGTGAATTAGTGTTTTACTATTTATTCAATTTCAGCAACTTTAAACATAACTCAAATATATATCAATTGAATCTTAACATAGGAACACATAACACATGATATGATTACGGGGAAACCTTGATTAGAGGAAAACCCCGGTGGGAATTAGTACCCACAAATATTGTACTAGTATAATGAACCTGTTGAAGTTCCTTTGCCCTGTTAGGAGTAGTCTTTACAATGCAAGTACAAAGACCTGGTTAAAGGCGTGACCCTGCTAGGAGTCTTTACAAACAACCCTATTAGGGGTGAGGACTCACTATCCAAGAGCTCACTGCTCAATGAGAAAGAAGGCTACAACCTCCTGAGAATAGATATGTATTATATCCAAAAGTGAACTGTTGTATATGACACAGATGTCTGATCAGTTCCGGTTATGTGCTTATGCTCTTATCTTCTTTAAGGGATCTTTCTCATACTGACATCTTTATATTTTTATTTTATATCTCTACTCCGCATCTTTCTTTGACACTTGTAATATACCTTTACATTGCATATATATATGTTTATGCCTGAATAGACGCAACTATAGACAAGACCTTAGTCAGCCCAAAAAAAACATTCACAATGCTTCCAAACAAATTGGCTGAAGTGTGTTTACAATAATGTTTAATACATGATTACAAAATTATTACAATAGGTTCTTAGCCTTTACACTACAAAAGATTACACACTAATAAAAAACTGAAGTCGACTCCATGCTCTGTATTTTGAACTGTTAGTGTACTTGTTCTTTCTGTAACTTATCTATACTAACATTATATACCATGCATGTATAGGGTAGCATAACAACATATCATAGAGCTTATGTCTAAAGGTGCTTAGTCTAAATCAATTGTACGCATGTGCGTTGGTGCTCTAGTCATCTATGTATCTTTGTTCTATCTTGTCTTTTATACTTAGTCAATTTCCACTACAAATTTTACTGTCAAAACTTCATATGACTTTGTTTCCATAATGAAAACACAAAATAAGTCATATACTCCCTGTTAGTCAACTTGCCAACAATCTCCCCCTTTGTCATTAATGGCAACAAAGGAATGTGGCCAAGTTACTCAAAATTGACTAACACCAAAAACTGTATATTATCTTCCTTTAACATATACTATATCATATTTATTTGCATATATACACTACTCCCCATACATACTTTACTCCCCCTTTGACATTAATGAAAAAGGTGTCAAAATTGTAAGTCTCTAGATACTTACTCCATGTACACATCTGGATAGGCTATCTGTAGATTCTTCATCTCTTGTTGCCAGAATGCCTTTAGTGCATCAATTGTTTGTAGATGGGCGCCTAAGGCATATGTAATATTTTCCATCTTGTCCGATCCATGCTAGGTCCTTGATCATAGGTAGCAATGGTTTCATCAATCTGTTTAATGTTCTCATCTAGAACTGCTAAGGAGGGCGCAAGTTCATTTGTCAGTTGAGTCTGCCTGATCCTTATCTTACTGATCTCCATTTTAGCTTTTTCTATCTTGTCTATATGACCTTGATAGATATTGTTGCAGATTTTTATGTCTTGGGATGATGTTTCAACTAATTTTCTTATGTTATCAACCAAGATATCTGCCTCTTCTATATTTTTGATATGTTCAGAGGTGATTTTTCCTCTGTCCATGCAATTTTCTATAACCTTTCTGCCTTTTGATGCAAACTCTTTCAACATTGTCTGACCAATCTTAAATGACTTTAAATCTAAGGAAAAATTCTTTATCAGTTCATTCAATCTTTCCTTTTTATACTCATCTTCTGCAATTCTAGTAGCTGAGTCTACTAAACTTGTAAAGTGTACTTTAAAGCTTTTTAGGATGCTATCTACATCATCAACTGACTGAATTTTAGCCACTTTCTTATCTACAGGCACTAGGCCATTCAAAATGTTCACTGACTCCAAAAAGAGAGGGTTTCTCATAACTTGTTTCTCTTTGGGTTTTTCCATGGTTAGGACACTGATCTTGACCAAGTCTTCTTCTCCCCATGCATCTAGAGTTGCTGAGTCAGGAGTTAAAATTGACAATAATGAAGTTGATGGTTGAATGGATGGTGTGAATATAGTATTCTGACTAGTATCCATACATTCACTTTTATTGGGATCTCCATAACTAGTGTCTCATTAGCTTGATTGTCTTCTTCTCTATTCAAGTCTGTTGAATCTTTAGAGGGAACTTCATCTTGTTGTAAATATGTGTCATCAATGCATACCTCCTTTCTCTGTTCAATGCTTACAAATGCTTTTTCAACTTTGTCCATATCATTGTCAGAGGCAGTCATGGATATCTTGATATCATCAATCACAATAGTTTCTCCTGAATCTTTGGTTGTATCAGAAGGTGATGTGATCTTGGGTGCTAAAACTTGTGGACCTATCATATGAGTACCTTGAATTACTAGTTATGTAACCTTTTTGGGAGGAAATGGAGTTTTCTTAGTTGTAGGCATCGTTGAAGGATACATATGTCTATCCTGAAATACCTGCTCAAAAGATTTCTAAGTCTCATCACTAATTGAATCATACTCTTTATTCATGATATGAAGTCTTCTAGTTTTGGTTCTGAGATGAGGTTTAACTAAGTCCAATAGTATAGCTTTCTCATCATGTGAGTACATAGAGAGAAGACTATCTAATGTTTCTTCTCTTATCCTCGTATCCTCTTCAATTGCTTGCCTTTTTAATTTGTCTAGTGTGTTCCATAGTTTGTCTCGTATAACTGTCTTGAGTTCCAATACTGACTTCTTGTGTGCTCTTTACCTTTCTCCTTGTGGTACTTGAGGATGGATGACTTGTAGGAACTTGCTTCTTCCTTCTAGTCAACTTGCTTTGTATAGAAGTTGGAGAAGATTCTAGATCAATGGTGGTTGATGGCACAGATGTATCTTCAGTTGATTTCATCTTCTTCTTAGGCATATCATCAGACTTTTCTATTTTTACTTTTGTGGGAGTTTTCTCAAGTTCTTTGGAAATCTTAGCTTCCCTAGCTCTGTCTAGGTCTTCTTGTGTAACACCATAAATTTTTAGGATATTTGAAGTAATCCTTGATGCCTTCCTTTTGTTGTCTATTCTGTACAAGACAGAATCAACTTGATTTGTCTTTTCTCTGTAAGTACCCCATCTAGGTTCATTGGGATCCTTGGGCACAGATAGGAGGACTTGTGCATAACCTTCCAAAACATGTTCTTCAACTTCATATCTGAGATGGTGAATCCATTTTGTTCTAGGCTCAACTGCTTCCATGCAAGTACAGCCAGTCTCCACCATGAAGCATATGGTGTCTTTGTATTTCTCAACTACCTTCTTAGGTATCCTGAACCTCTTTTTCATCTTGATCCTAAATGTTTTGATATCCATGTCCATAGAATCTTTTGTCCTACTCTCTGATGTAGCTTTTAGTGAAATCTGAGACATAGTAGGTTTACTCCTATCTAGGTAAAGATTGGAAACTTTACCAACAATATGGAAGTACAAATAGATGATTAAAGAGCCAAACCTAAATATCTTTCTCTTTTCATGCTTAATAGCTTCAATTTTCTCAATCAGCTATGTGCACAATAGTTCATAGAGATTGTACTGAGTGTTATCTCTCACTATCCTTATTGTTGCCAGAACTGTTGCTGTGGACACACTATTCAGACTGCTTGCCTGCTAAAATTTGTATCCAAGTATCATAGTGAGTAGTTTGATATCATCCTCCTTAATAGGATCAACTATCATACCACACCTATCACTTCTTAATAAACATGCTTGTTCAAACTGCTTCTTAACATCCTTACCAGTAGGAAGAACTGGTCCAGTCTTAGGAAGTCCAGTCATATTAGCTGCAGTGATGCAAATAGGAACCTCGCCAATCCAATATAGGTCATCATGTATCTAGCTTAGTAAATATCTTAACTCATTCTGGCTCATAGAAATCATGCATATTAGAGTACTCAAAGATAGGGTTATCAGTAAGATGCACGTATTCATCCTTGAATGAATAGTCTGGTTTCATCATTGAGGCTATGAAAGTAGCAATACTGTTATCTCCAACCGTTCCCTTTTTTACAGTATATGTACATGTGAATGTCTTTTACATGCCTGACTCTGAGTGGAGTCTTAGAAAATTCTCCTTCTACATCATCTAGTATAGACTTTAAAGGATTCTTCTTAAACACAATTTTTTTCCTTTTAGCAATGTCAAATACAACTAGAGTGGCCATACTTACTTGTTGCTTGGATAAATATGGTTTCATGGAAATTCAAACAATGTGATTGCTAGGGTTCTATTTCAACTTGCAATCTATTACAAACTAATCAAATAGATACCTTTGAATTCTTTAATGCTTAGTGTTCCTATGCTCTACAAATTTTATGATCGCAGATGTAAACAATAAGAATAAACAATCAATCCATCGATTTATATAATTTTTTTCTATATTTAATGTCGTAAGTGCTTTCACTGAGACTTTCAAACTTTATTTTGAATGTAGTAGAGACAATGTGTGAATGCATACTACATTCTTTTTTATCACTGACATGAATTCAAAGGCGCATACTCAAAGATGAGTATACTAGCCACGGAGGGGTTCAAAGCTAGAATAGCTCCCCCTAAGACCATGAGGGTCAACTATCAAGAAGTAGAAGGTGCGTCCACTAAGCATGCATCTACTACCTTTTTCTCTTCATTATCTTTCTTTACTTCAACCCAAATTTTATCTGAATTATTTTTAGCTTGCACAAACTTAACTTCTCATGATTCTTTAAAGAGAGACTTTTTAGGATTTTCCTGTCTTTGTGTTCTTGACCTACAAAATCTTGAGATGTGTCCAGCTTTTCCACATAAATGATAGATGATAGGAGGTCTGATGTTATTATTCATCATGCAGCATTGCTTAGCTATGTTTCCATTTTAATTACATATCTAACATGGAATATTTTGCAAGTTTCTTTGAGGTTGATTTTTCTGATTATATTGAGTCTGATTCCTTTGGTTTAATTGTGAATGATTTCTTTGATTTGTCCTGCAATGAATAGCCCTATGACCAAAATTATTATAGGAGTAATAGTAACCATTAAATGGTCTAACATCCTTACAGTCTCTTTCCATGTGTCCATGCTTGTTACAAGCATAGCAAGTACGGTTAACTACCTTGTGCTTATCTTTTGGTGGTTCTACTTTAGTATCTTCATGATTCTTAGTTTTATTTTCTTCTGCAGATTATGTTTGAGATTTCTTTCTTTCTTGTAGTGAATTGATCTCAATTTGAGCTATATTGTATCCCATACTAGTGGTATCATCTTTTAGTTTATGTGCATAAAGTTGTGATTTAATTAGATCAGAACTTGTGTGTAGTTTATCAATCTTGTCTTTTGCTCCTGATAATTAGATTCAATCTTATTCTTGATGTTTTCCAACTCCAAGATTTTCATATTAGCTTGCATAAGTTTTTCATCTAGCTGTTTACTTTATTTGGTCTTCTCTTTAATGGTTGTTAAGCTATCTATAAGTTTTTCATTCAAATCTTCAATTTTGTCTTTTAAGGACATGTTCTCTTCATTCAGTTTCTTGACCATTTTTCTCAAATCATTGGTAGAGAAATCTTTAAGATCTTTCCTTAATTTCTTGATAAGCATTTGAGAGCCATCAACCTTTAGTTTTAGTTCTTCATTTTCTTTCTCAGATATGTCAAGATCTTCAAGGGCTACTTCAAGATTCTTTTTCAGATGTTTTACTTCTGTTGAATCCATGATCTCATCAAGTGGTTAAACTTTCTTGCAGAGGACCAGAGCTCTGATACCAATTGTTGGAAACACTGAGAGGGGGGGTGAATCAGTCTTCACTATTTATTCAATTTTAGAAACTTTAAACATAAATCAAATATATATCAATTGAAGATTAACACAAGAACACATAACACATGATATGATTATGGGTAAACCTTGATTAGAGGAAAACCCTGGAGGGAATTAGTACCCACAAATATTGCACTAGTATAATGAACCTGTTAAAGTTCCTTTGTCCTTTTAGGAGCAATCTTTACAATGCAAGTAAAAAGACCTGGTTAAAGGCTTGACCCTATTAGGAGTCTTTAAAAACAACTATATTAGGGATGATGACTCACTATCCAAGAGCTCACTTCTCAATGAGAAAGAAAGCTACAACCTCCTGAGAATAGATATGCACTATATCCAAAATTGAACTATTGTATATGACACAGATGTCTAATTATTTCTGGTTATGCGCTTATGCTCTTATCTTCTTTAAGGTTTCTTTCTCATACTGACATCTTTATACTGTTCTTTTATATCTCTGCTCTTCATCTTTCTTCGACACTTGTAATATACCTTTACATTGCATATATATATATATATATATATATATATATATATATATATATATATATATATATATATGTTTATGCCTAAATAGACGCGACTATAGACAAGACCTTAGTAATCCCAAAAACAACATTCACAATGCTTCCAAAAATATTGGCTGAAGCATGTTTACAATAATGTTTAATACATGATTACAAACTTATTACAATAGGTTCTTAGCCTTTACACAACAAAATATTACATGCTAATCAAAAACTAAAGTCGGCTCCATGCTTTGTGTTGTTCCTTTTTCTTTCCGTCATAAAACATACTCCTCAAAGGATTCACTCTATTTATCCCTGACACTGATCAAGCATAGAGTAGGACAACAGTAACAAGGTTTTGAGACCTCCTTCACTTTGAGCTCCACAGACTCGGGCGGGATTACCCTTGAAAACTTAGAATAATGAAATCACTGAATTATTCTAGTTTGCTAATGGTGGAATTATAGGAAATAATCACTGTAACTTTTACTAAAACAGACCAAACTGAAAGTAAAGATTGATTTTTTTAATGGTGATAATCATTAAACTAAACAAAAATAGACCAGTGCTCAATCTGAGGGCATGGAGTCATCTGTGAATACTTCTAATCAGCAGGATTGAAGACTAAACTTAAGGCAATTACAGGATCTGACAAAAAAATAGATATACCTTATATATCTACCTCAGTACATTTAACCAAACTAATCGATCAGATTCATTTGCTACCCTGAACTTTGTTGAACTATCTCTAAGGTATATTCTCTCCTTGAAAGAACCCTAGACATATTTCATATATCTGCTTTACAGATATATAAATTTGAAAACACTCCTTGAACATTCAATTTAAACAAAACTCAGAATGCTAAAATGAAGACAGAAAGTCCACATAAATGTTTCAGAAACTGTGAACTAGATTTCATTCAGAAGTCATCATCAATTACTACATTCCACAAAAATTTCTCCAAAAGACCAGATATATTGAAATTGACTTAGTATTTTTAGATAGAAAAATGACCATCCTTGTACCAGTCATCTTGGGATCCTTTTATAGCAGAAGGATGCAACAAACTACAGACATCTAGGAAGGATAACTCAACCGTTTACAACAACTGTACAACAAAATTTTGCAACTGAACATAGGTGCCAACTGATTAACACGGTTTGTTTTTTGTGGCTTAACCATATCTGATTCATCCTTTTTTCTTCCCATTTGTTCTTCTTTGACAGTAGGCCAATCAAAAGGCAATAGCTTCCACCTCACCTGGCATCCATGGCAGCTCTTGCCTCAGACACGTATTTAGACCGGTCTCTTTTCTATTTTTGCACCATGCTGTGCTCTGTTTTCTATTTCTTCATTTCTAGAAAGATCCTTGCGAGTGAGCGACGCACTCCTGCTATTCACTTGGTCGCATACTCGCCATCCTTTTATGCTCTTCTTTTCACCTTCGGCGAGTGAGCGATGTCTTAAGTCTTTAGCCTCATCTCATGTTTGTCGCGTACTCGCACTCCTTTTTTGTTTTGCTTTCAGGTTCATGCGAGTGAGCGATTCCCTTCACCTCTCATCTGTCGCATTCTTGCGAGCTAACTTTTCATCATTCCTGAGTCTGGGCGACTAGGCAACAATGTCTCTTATCTTTCAATTTTTTCCCTAATCACACACTCGCTGGCTGTTTAGAATGCACTTTTTGATTTGGGTGACTGAGCGATGCTTTTCTCCTTTGATTCATCACCTACTCACGAGCTCAGAAACTCCACTTCATTATGGACTGTGAGTGCGTGACATCTTTCTTCATTTTGGCTCATCACACACTCGGGAGCTAATTTCCTTCTATCTCTATTGCTCAGCGACTGAGCGATGACCTTCTTTTATGACTCGTCGCACACCCGTGGGCTCAAAAATTGAACTTCATTATTGACTGTGAGTGCACGACTGCTGCATTTTTCACTTAGTCACTCAGTCGCGAGCTCTTTTCTTTTCACTTCTGTTGATCGGCGAGTGCGCGATGCTTTTCATTTTTTCACTTCGTCGCCCACTCGCGAGCCATTTTTCTTTCTTCTTTGTTGACTGACAAGTGAGCGACATATTTTCTACTTTTCACTCGTTGCACACCCGCACCACTTTATACTCCAGCTTTATCTCCTGTGCGAGTGAGTGATGTGTCTTTTCTGTTCTTAGTTGCAAACTCGTGAGCTAATTTTTGATCATCTTCATTTACTGGCGAGTGAGCGACGCTTTCCCTTTTGCATCTCATCGCACACCCGTGAGCTGATTTTTGATATTCTATCATTATCAATGAGTGCGCAACTATCTCTTTTCTTTCCTTGTCGCACCCTTGCGAGCTCTATTCCTTCCATCTGTTTTGATCGGTGAGTGAGTGATTCTTTTTATTTTCACCTCGTCTCCCACTCGCGAGCTGACCTCTGATTACCTCAAAACATTCTGAGTTTTTTTGGTCACTCAGTCGCGGACTGTTATGAATTTTGAAAATGACCTGTGCGACTGAGCGATGGCATCTTCACATTAACACTCCACCTCTTCACCGCGCACTCGCACTGCAAAAGACAAGCAAGTTAAAACATGAGTGAGTGAGCGACCTTCATGATATGAGCTCATCGCGCACTCACTAAGCTTGGACATTGACATAAAAATTTGATGCGAGTGTGCGACTACTTTATTTTTGACATGAATCGCTCAGTCGCAGAGCGTGATGACAAACAATGTGACTTTATCACGACTGCGCAATTTACCTCTTTTCAACTCATCACAGACTCACCAACCTGCAACTTGACCTCCACAAAACATCACGACTGCCTGATTTACTTCTCAAAATAGCTCGTCGCCCACTCGCAGAGAGATCAAAAATAAACATATGGAGATCGCAATTGTGCGATTCTCCTTCTCAGATAGCTCATCGCGCAGTCACATGACTTAAAGACTCTTTTCAGAGACCGACGCAACAGAGTGACTAAACATAAAACATGACTTAAAAAAGGATTTTGACCATTTTCGCGGCAAAGGACAAAATTTGAAACCAAGAAAACTAGGGAAAAGCTAAAGACCAAGTAATTCAAATTTTTCCAACACAGTGCTAACAATGGCTCTGACTGGGGAAAGATAATTGTAAAATTGTCATTAGAAGCCAGACCTCTGGAGAACAGACCGCAAAATTTTAACAAAACTATACAGGAACACACAAAACCACACAAAAATAGGGAAATCTAAACTAACATGCATGAAACAAGGAAAACTATGAGAAATAATGTTTCAGGAATTGTCCATGCACTGGCAATTCCTGTATTTCACCATTTGGGTCCTCCAAGAAATAAGAATCCTGCCCATGAAACTCCTGGATTACAAACGGGCCCATCCATAATGATTCAAACTTGCCATGTTTTCCCTTCTCTTCTTTTCTGGCATTCCACTGTAATACCAAATCATTTACCCTGAATTTTCTTTCAGTTGTCCTTTTATCAAATAGGTATTTAGACTTTTGCTGCAACTTCAGGTTTCTTTTGTGAGCTTCTGTTCTTATTTCTTCTAATTCCATCAACTGATCCATTCTTTGCATCATAGGTTCTGGATTTTCTAAATCTTCTTCCAGCAAAAATTTGTGTACTGGTAACAGATTGCTCAAGGGCAACCTTGCCTGACTTCCATAAACCATTTCAAAAGGGGAAACCCCTATGGACATTTTTACTGTCACTTTGTCAGCCCATAAGGCTAATTTCAATTTTGAATGCCAGGACTTCTTGTTTTTATCCAGA
>MU223268.1:1364879-1378258 GCA_018584345.1 Thuja plicata
TTTTCTTGCTGTCATAAAACATACTCCTCAAAGGATTCACTCTATTTATCCCTGACACTGATCAAGCATAGAGTAGGACAACAGTAACAAGGTTTTGAGACCTCCTTCACTTTGAGCTCCACAGACTTGGGCGGGATTACCCTTGAAAACTTAGAATAATGAAATCACTAAATTATTCTAGTTTGCTAATGGTGGAATTATAGGAAATAATCACTGTAACTTTTACTAAAACAGACCAAACTGAAAGTAAAGATTGATTTTTTTAATGGTGATAATCATTAAACTGAACAAAAATAGACCAGTGCTCAATCTGAGGGCATGGAGTCATCTGTGAATACTTCTAATCAGCAGGATTGAAGACTAAACTTAAGGCAATTACAGGATCTGAAAAAAAAAATAGATATACCTTATATATCTACCTCAGTACATTTAACCAGACTAATCGATCAGATTCATTTGCTACCCTGAACTTTGTTGAACTATCTCTAAGGTATATTCTCTCCTTGAAAGAACCATAGACATATTTCATATATCTGCCTTACAGATATATAAATTTGAAAACGCTCCTTGAACATTCAATTTAAACAAAACTCAGAATGCTAAAATGAAGACAGAAAGTCCACATAAATGTTTCAGAAACTGTGAACTAGATTTCATTCAGAAGTCATCATCAATTACTACATTCCACAGAAATTTCTCCAAAAGACCAGATATATTGCAATTGACTTAGTATTTTCAAATAGAAAAATGACCATCCTTGTACCAGTCGTCTTGGGATCCTTTTATAGTAGAAGGATGCAACAAACTAAAAACATCTGGGAAGGATAACTCAACCGTTTACAACAACTGTACAACAAAATTCTGCAACCAGACATAGGTGGCAGCTGATTAACACGGTTTTTTTTTCATGGATTAACCATATCTAATTCATCCTTTTTTCTTCCCATCTGTTCTTCTTTGACAGTAGGCCAATCAAAAGGCAACAGCTTCCACCTCACCTGGCATCCATGGCAGCTCTTGCCTCAGACATGTATTTAGCCCTATCTCTTTTCTATTTTTGCACCATGCTGTGCTCTGTTTGCTATTTCTTCATTTCTGGAAAGATCCTTGTGAGTGAACGACGCACTCCTGCTATTCACTTGGTCGCATACTCACCATCCTTTTATGCTCTGCTTTTCACCTTCAGCGAGTGAGCGATGTCTTAAGTCTTTAGCCTCATCTCATGTCTGTCGCGTACTCGCACTCCTTTTTTGTTTTGCTTTCGGGTTCATGCGAGTCAGCGATGACCTTCACCTCTCATCTATCACATGCTCGTGAGCTAACTTTTCATCATTCCCGAGTCTGGGCGACTAGGAAACAATGTCTCTTATCTTTCAATTTTTTCCCTAATCGCACACTCGCTGGCTGTTTAGAATGCACTTTTTGATTTGGGCTACTAAGCGATGCTTTTCTCCTTTGATTCGTCGCCTACTCGCGAGCTCAGAAACTCCACTTCATTATGGACTGCGAGTGCATGACATCTTTCTTTCTTTTGGCTCATCGCACACTCGAGAGCTGATTTCCTTCTATCTCTATTGCTCAGCGACTGAGCGATGACATTCTTTTATGACTCGTCGCACACCCGCGGGCTCAAAAATTGAACTTCATTATTGACTACGAGTGCGCAACTGCTGCATTTTTCACTTAGTCACTCAGTCATGAGCTCTTTTCTTTTCACTTTTGTTGATCGGTGAGTGCACAATGCTTTTCATTTTTTCACTTCGTCGCCCACTCGCGAGCCATTTTTCTTTCTTCTCTGTTTACTGACAAGTGAGCGACATCTTTTCTACTTTTGACTCGTCGCACACCCGCACCACTTTATACTCCAGCTTTATCTCCTACGCGAGTGAGCAATGTGTCTTTTCTATTCTTAGTCACAAACTCACGAGCTGATTTTTGATCATCTTCATTTACTGGCGAGTGAGCGACGCTTTCCCTTTTGCATCTCATCGCACACCCGTGAGCTGATTTTTGATATTCTGTCATTATCGGCAAGTGCGCGACTATCTCTTTTCTTTCCTTGTCGCACCCTCATGAGCTCTGTTCCTTCCATCTATTTTGATCGGTGACTGAGTGATGCTTTTTATTTTCACATTGTTGCCCACTCACGAGCTGACCTCTGATTGCCTCAAAACATTCTGAGTCTTTTTGGTCGCTCGGTCGCAAACTGTTATGAATTTTGAAAATGACCTATGCGACTGAGCGATGGCATCTTCACATTAACACTCCACCTCTTCACCGCACACTTGCACTGCAAAAGACAAGCAAGTTAAAACATGAGCTCATCGCGCACTCGCTGACCTTGGACATTGGCATAAAAATTTGATGCGGGTGTGCGACTACTTTATTTTTGACATGACTCGCTCAGTCGCAGAGCGTGATGATAGACAGTATGACTTTATCATGACTGCGCGATTTACCTCTTTTCAACTCATTGCAGACTCGCCAACCTGCAACTTGACCTCCACAAAACATCACGACTGCACGATTTACTTCTCAAAATAGCTCGTCTCCCACTCGCAGACAGATCAAAAATAAACATATGGAGATTGTGATTGCGCGATTCTCCTCGGATAGCTCGTCGCGCAGTTGCATGACTTAAAGACTCTTTCAAAGACTGACGCGACAGAGTGACTAAACATAAAACATGACTTAAAAAAGGATTTTGACCATTTTCGCGGCAAAGGACAAAATTTGAAACCAAGAAAACCCGGGAAAAGCTAAAGACTAGGAAATTCAAATTTTTCCAACACAGTGCGAACACTTTGTATTCTTAATTGCTAGTGTACTTTTTCTTTCTATAACTTATCTATACTAACATTCCATACCATGCGTGTATAGGGTAAGCATAAAAACATATGATAGAGATTATGTCTGAAGGCACTTAGTTTGAATCGATCATACGCACGTGCGCTGGTGCTCTGACCATCTGTGTATCTATGTTCTGTCTTGTCTTTTGTACTTAGTCAATTTCCACTACAAATTTTGTTGTCAAAATTTCATATGACTTTGTTTCCATAATGAAAACACAAAATAATTCATATACTCCTTGGGAGTGAACTTGCCAACACCTTCATTGTCTTTCATTTTTAGAGCAAGATGATATGTCTATCACACATCCTCCAAACTTACCCTTACACATAGAAGTGTTAATCCAAAGGCATAGGGTCAAGAGAGTTCTCATAGATGGGGAAGCTGGTCTTAATATTTTCACTTTAAACCTTGTGAAGTTATTAGGGTTAACTAAGTCTTCCATTGACCCTAAAAAGAAAAACACCATTAAGGCTTATGATGAGGAGGAACAATCTTCAAAGTGTATGAT
Source organism: Thuja plicata (assembly GCA_018584345.1). Classification (NCBI taxonomy): domain Eukaryota; kingdom Viridiplantae; phylum Streptophyta; class Pinopsida; order Cupressales; family Cupressaceae; genus Thuja; species Thuja plicata. The sequence goes on from MU223268.1 coordinate 1,368,241, forward strand.
TATTATACCAATTCAAGTGGGACCTATCAAAAATAATACCATATGTCATGTCCTTGATATGAAATTGACTTACAATATCCTATTGGGAAGGCCATGGATACATGAAATGAAAGTGCTACCTTTTACCTATCACCAATGCATAAAGTTTCCACACATGGGGGAAGAGATTACGATTGGAGGAGATTCAAACCCATTTAAATATTGCAATGCCTTGAAGCCAAGTCATGAACTATTCATACCTCATAATAGGGAAGGAGTCATCCCTAATATTACAATGGAAAAAGTTAAAGAGGAAATTTCAAATCCAACATCAAATGTTACATCAACTTCTAACCCTAATCAAACTAACTCAACTACATCAACTAAGGGAAAAGAAAAGAAGAGTTATGAGGGTCAAAATTCAAATGATAATTTAGTCAAGAATTCAACATTGAGAATGGAAACTTTGAAACCTACTAAGGAAGAAAGAGAACAAGCTAAGAAATATCATTATCAATAGATGAGTGACATGATCAACCAATTTGAGAAACAATGCCAAAATTCACTCAAAAGGGGTAGTGGAATATTTTGTTTCCCTATTTGATTTACCTACATCTCCAAGGACACATGGGAATCCATCCAAAAATCATCAACCTCACAAGTATAATTCTCATTTTGTGAGAGAATGTGACAAAAAAGAAATGGAAATAGAGGTTAATGAAGTATTGCAATGGCTTTATAAAGAGGACGATAATTCAGCTAATCCTATTGAAAGGGTGCAACATATCAACATCCAAATTGATCAATATGGAAAAGGATTTGATATTATGAAGAAAATGGGATATAAGGGAAGATGACCCTTGGGAGTTTGACATAGAGGATTGTTAGAACCTATTGAACTAGTTTGGAGAGAAAAAGAAGAGAAAGATGGGGTTTTCAACATAAAGGAGAAAGTTCAAGTCCCATGCATGATTTTTGTGCACATATCCATATGGTAGGATACAAAAGTGAAGATGATTCTAGGGATTATGACTAGGATTCCTTTTCTAAAGAATCTTGTCATGACATAGAGGTTGATACCATTCACACTTATGCAGCTCCTCCTAAAGTTTATAATCAAGAACATGTGACTCAAGGGTTGACTTCTACTCAAACATCAAGTGAACCTCAACAATCTAGTGTAGAACAAGAACCTCCTTACAATCAATGGGTAGGTGAACCTTGGGTACCTTTGTGGGTGGGAGATTCTAACCTAGTGTTTAATCCACATGCTTTCTTTCCCATGGAAATCTTAGAGGACTCTAGTGAAGAGGATTTTGATCCGTCTTCCATGGACCATCTTGAAGAGGCACATGTCATGGACCTTGATGATACAATGTATGAACCATGAAATGAATTCATGTCCTTAATGCACCCCAAACTTATTGATTGGGATCTTTTCGAGCCAAACAACTTACTATACTTCCATAATGGCAATGCAATGGCCTTATACCTAAATGTGGTTGAAACAAATTCTTCCATCAATGAATTCACTTTGAAAATTATGATAGGGGCAGGTGTTCAACCTCTCAATCCAAAAAATGAAAAGAAAAAATACAAAAAAATGAGAAGGTCTAGTGGTGAAAACCACCATGTGGCAGTGCTAGACCCAAAAAAGTAAAAATATAGGATGTTTTTTAAGGTGAAAACCCAACTGTGGCACCTAAGGAAGAGAGGTTGAACACCTTACCAACACATGAAGATAAGAGATCACCTATACTCATTGAACCCACAGAAAAAGTTAACATTGGTACCGAAGTCGAGCCCAAATTTATTCACTTGGCAGCATCTTCGAGTCCCTTGGAGACGAAAGAGTTCATTGAATTATTTCAAGGAAAGAAATTCAAATTTTCATGTTGATATGTCAATATGCCCATATTGGATCCAAGTTTCATAATACATCATTTGAATGTGAAACCTGCAGTTAAGCCCGTCAAACAGAAATTCAAAAAAATGCATCCACATGTAGCCCTTTTAGTAAAAGAAGAATTGGAAAATTTACTCAAGGTGGGATTCATAAGAGTAATTACATATGCAGAATGGATCTCCAACATTGTACCAGTTACTAAACATGATAAATCCATAATATTTTTCATGGATTTTAGATATTTAAACCTTGCTTGCCCAAAAGATAACTTTCCATTACCTAGCATTGATGCTATTGTGGATCTAACTGCCAATCATTCTATGTTTTCACTTATGGATGGATTTAGTGGATATAATCAAATTTGCATTGCACCTGAAGGTCAATAGAAGACAGCCTTTACATGCCCATGGGGTACTTTTTATTGCGATGTAATGCCCTTTGGTCTCAAAAATACCAAAGCAACTTATCAAAGAGCAATGACCACCATTTTCCATGACATGATGCACACCTTCCTAGAAGACTATGTGGATGATATTCTAGCTAAGTCACATGAAAGAAAAGATCACTTACCCATACTTGAAAATATTTTCACAAGGCTAGAACAATTCAAAGTGAGACTCAACCCAAAGAAGTGTGCTTTTGGGGTACAATCCAGAAAACTCCTAGGGTACATTGTTTCTACAAAAGGCATTGAAGTAGATCCCGAAAAAGTACAAGCAATAATGGACATGGACATTCCAAAGAATATTATTCAAATGAGTTCACTTCAAGGAAGACTTCAAGCTATAAGGAGGTTCATCTCTCAATTGGCGGAAAAGTGTCATTCATTCACAAGGTTGCTACTTAAAGACACCATCTTTACATGGGATGAGGAGTGCAATAAAGCTTTTACATTGTTGAAAACATACTTGATTAATCAACTCATATTGATGTCACCTATTCAAGGAAAACCTTTATTACTCTATATATCAGCAATAGAAAAATATTTAGGAGTTTTATTGGCACAAGAGGATAATGATGGAAAATAAAGAGCTATCTACTATTTGAGTAGAACATTGATCAAATATGAATTAAACTATAGCTTCATTGAAAAGGCTTTCCTAGCGGTGGTATTTGCCTCTCAAAAGTTAAGACATTATATGTTGATGCATAAGTTGAAGCTAATAGCCAAAATTGATCCTTTGAAATATCTACTTAGCAAAACAGCTCTAATTGGAAGGATTTACATGTGGGTAATGGTGCTTAGTGAGTTCGACATTGAGTATGTAGATAGGAAAGCAATCAAAGGTCAAGTTATTGTAGATTGATTGGCCAAATATCCTTTAGAGTCTACACATCCAATTCAAGTGGAGTTTCCTAATTTTGAGATTGTTAATGTGGAAGCTAAGATATGGACTTTATAATTTGATGGATCTTACACCCAAAATGGTAGTGGGGCAGGCATTCTTTTGATCACACCACAAGGTTACACAATCCAAAAATCTTACAAGTTATTGTTTCCTTGTACAAAAAAACATTGCAGAGTATGAATCTTTGGTCATAGGTATCAAGATGGCCTTGGAATGGAATTTCATAGAATTACAAGTCTATGGGGACTCTCAATTAGTCATCAATCAAGTCAATAATGAATATAATACCAAGGATGAAAAATTGATGCCTTACAAGAAATTGGTAGATGATTGGAAAAAGTACTTTGCTTTGATTACTTTTGAACAAATCCCATGTGACAAGAATAGAGCAGTGGATGCAATGGCTACCTTGGCATCTTTGCTTCAAATGCCCGATCAAAACAAAAGGTATGAGTTCTTGGTGGAAGAATTGGGTAAACCAACATTTGACCTACCTGATACCCAAGTTATTGATCTTTTAAATGGACATGACTCACCATGGTATGGACCCATTTATGCCTACCTAAAAGACCAAACCTTACCTATAGACCAAACTCGTGCTCAAAAGAGAAATTTTATAAGACAAGTGGCTCATTATACCATCCTTTCTGACACATTGTATCGTAAGGGTCTTGACGGAACACTCCTTAGATGTCTAGAGGAAGATGAATTGAAATTAGCTTTAAAATATGTCCACGAGGGATTTGTGGGTCACATTCGAGTGGTTTAAACCTAGCTAAGAAAATCCTATGCATGGGGTACTTTTGGAAAACCTTAGAAAGAGATTCTTGTCAGTTTGTAAAGGTTTGTGCAAAATGTCAATACCATGAAGACATGATCCATGCACCAGCACAATAACTACACCCATTTGTCACAACATGGCCATTCTACCAATGGGGTTTTGATTTGATCGGCGTGATCTATCCACCTTCTTCCAATGGACATAAGTACATCCTCACCACAATAGATTATTTCACTAAATGGGTTGAGGTCATACCTTTAACAACTACAACAGGGAAACAAATTTCAATGTTCATCCTTAATCATATCATTTTCAAATATAGTATTCCTCACACCATCATCACAGATAATGGAAAATAGTTTAAGAACAAGGATGTAGATGAAATTTGTGACACATTCCATATTACTCATCACTCTTCATCCATTTACTATCCCCAAGGCAATGGACAAGCTGAAGCTACTAATAAGAATATCCTCAAAATCCTCAAAAGATTGGTTGGTAAGTCAGGTAGAAATTGGCACCTTCAAATCAATCCTGCATTATGGGCTTATAGAACTAGTATTCACACCCTGACATGAGCTACACATTTTTTATTGGTTTATAGGGCTGAATATTTTCTACCTTTAAAAGTTGAAATACCATCCCTAAGAGTGTCACTACATGGATTAATTATGGATGAGGATTATAGGGTCACCCAACTTCAACAATTGGAATTGTTGGAGGAACACCAAACTCAAGCTTATGTTCATTTGAAAGTATATTAGAATCAGATCTCACAGAATTACAACAAGCATATTAAACCAAGAACCTTTCAAGTGGGAGATATAGTATTGAGGGAAAATCCTAAAAATCAGGTTGATAGAGAAAAGAAAGGAAAGTAGGAAACAAATTGACTTGGTCCTTTTGTCATTGTTTCTTCTTTTGGAATGGGGACTTACAAATTGGTTGATTGTGATGGTGATGAATAACATTCATCTTAAGAGGTTTCACACCTGATTAGATGAAAGAGTATCAGATGAGTCAACATCACCTTTGTACATGAGAAAAAGTTAAAATACAAAAAAAAGGAGAAAAGATCAAAATCAAAAAAAAAATTAGAAAGATCAAAAGCCAAAAGTAGAAAATCAGAAAAAGGAGAAAATTGAGCATGAAGAAATCAAAAGCATTTGGAAAATAAAAAAAAATGTTGTCTTGGTGAAAACCTAGCAAATATGTGCCTTGATGATAAATAAATAAATTTAAAAAAAAAAATTGAAAAAATTGAAAGAGAAAAGTGCCTTGGTGAAAACCTAGCAATAGGCGCCTTGGTAGCAAAAAAAAAGAAAAAAGAGAAATAATCCCAAAAGGTGAAAACCTAGAAATAGGTGCCTTTTGTCCCTTAGGTCTTTCCTAGTCACATTTGTACGTATTGCATTTCATCATCTCATTTTTCCATATCCTCATTGCATCCGTCATTTGTGCATAAGTCATAATAAAGTCTCAAAGTTGCATTATTGCATTCTAGGTCTCATTTTGCCCTAAGTTTCACAATGATCACATTTATCACTTGGGGGAAATCATCATTGAATTTTGGTATGAACGAATTCAAAGTGCTACATTTTGGTCACACAATAGAAGAAAATTTTCAGATTCCGAGGAGAGATATTTTGGAAGCTTTGATGTATATCATTGTTCAACACTAAACAGTTTAATCCTACAAACATGATCCTTGAGTTTCATTGACTTATTTTATCAAGATTAAAAATTGACAAACCCTAAATGATCAGCATGTTTGGAATCCTTTTTGAAAATCTTGATACATTTCAAAACACTTGGAATTTTTGATGAGTTTTTCATTGACTTTTTTGAGTCATGTTATTTTTAGCTAATCGATGATCTTTCGACTAGATTAGCGATGATGGAGACATGATGTTTTATTAACTTTTATGTGACTATTTTGAGGAAGATCTTTAACTTGTGTGACTATTTTGAGGAAGATCTTTAACTTGTGTGAATTTGTCTAAAGATATGGTCATCAAAGAACCATCAAGGACATTCATATAGGAAGGAGGGTTAACCTTTGTTTGTTCACGCAAAAGGATACCTTGGCTATTTAGATCTTCAATAGCTCAATACCAAAATCCACTTGCAACATTGAGTCCAATTAAACCGGTATTCATACTCCCATAGTTGGTTATTCAACTAATGAGGGTTGTACTCAGTTTTGCAGAAGGTTACCAACTGAGATTAAATTCATATTCATATCCTTATAGTCATAGTGGCACCAGTAAGGATTGTATCGACTCCTAGTTTCACAATTCTCAACGATGAAAATATATCTCTATTTGTATTTCTTTCGCAAACCTCAAGGACAATTAGTTGCATTGCATTTTCATGTTAGATTAATGGCCTTTATTTTTAGCATGTTTCCTTGTTCAAGGGGGTTAATTAAATGGGGGATACATCAATTCAATGGTTTCAAATCATCAATATGAGATTTTCTTTTGCATTCATAGCATTAATCATTATTCATTATATATTCATCTCATGAGAAAAACAAAGAAAAGAAACATTAATCATTAGTCAATTATCCAATCATCATTTAGGACTTGCATTTCATAAATTAAGTTGCATACATCAAAAAAAAAATCCAAAAATATAGTTGCATTCATTTACCATTTCAATAAGTATTGCAGCCATATCATTGCATTGCATTACCCATACATCATGCTAACATCAAAAAATCATATAGAAAGAATTTGCATTAACATCATTTGCATCCATCTATTTATGTCCTACTCTAAGACAATGCATCCATAGCATAATAAAAGTAAATGCATAATAGAATCATGTAGATTTGCATAAAATAAATATCACAACAAAATCATCAAAGGGGAATCAATGGAAGATCATCATAAATAAATTTCCATCATCAAATGTCTATAAAACATCTGTATATCAAAGATACATCAACAAAATGATCCATACATCAAGTCCTGATCAAAACTCGACATGATACATCAATACAATATCTGGATATCACTGATCTATATATATATATCTCATGACCCAACAGGGGCACTTGATCCATCTCCTATGATACATGTACCTGAACCTCTTGCACCATCAGGATCCCCGTCAGCTGATCTATCCTGTGTGGAAGGTGGTGCCTGACTAGTGCTAGCACTGGTAGGTAACTGAGCTAAAGTAGCCAATAATTGTTGCAACATAGTCATAACATGATCCAACTGATCAGTAACTATAGTCATCCCTACATGTAATCCTCTCACATCCTAAACTAATTTGTCCACAATAGGAGGAACGGGAGGTTCCTATGATGCTAGAGGGGCCTGAGGTACCTGTGGTGCTAAAGGAACCTGTGGTATCACCTGTGTTGTACTAATCTATGGGTCTACCTGAGGATCAACCTATCTTTGTAGAGATGGAGGTCTCTATGGATCCTGTACCTATAATGGAACTTGTAGAGGGACCTATGTGGCAACCTAAACCTATCTGTGTCTCTGCCTAGCCCACTTTGCACCAACTCTACCCTGAACCTATCTCTGGGCAGGTGCCTATGCCTACACTCGCCTCTGTCTAGGCTGACCAAATCCACCACCTCAGCCCCTAACATGACCACCTCACATATGAGGTCCTAAAGCTCTTTGTACCCTAGGATCCCTAGGTTCTCTTTGAACCCTCTATCTCTAAGGTCTCCTGCCATCTCCATCACCATCATCATCATCTCCATCATCATCGTCTGATAGATCATCCACATCAGGAATGGGATCTCCTGAATCTATGAATCTAAGGAACCTATGCTCTAAGAACCACTCTTGACACTCAGTAGACATACCTGCATCAGCTACATGTGTCATCATATCCCATTTAATATGCCCAAGATGCTCAATCTATGCACAGGCAAACTGATAATCAACTTGAGCTCCCCACATGGATTTCTCTACCTGTACCCTAGCATAAAATGTCATACCCTGGGGCATATCCTGTACTTGGTCATACTGACAGAGCACTCTCCCAAAGAAAAATCTCTATATACATAGTGGTTATCGACCAATCATCCACTAAGGGGAAAAAATATAAGGCAACTCATCATCATCCACTTGGCATCCCTCACATCCTAAATATGGTCTCCATACAACCTGATCAATATCATTGATAGTACGATGCAAAAAATCAACCTTTCCCAGACGATGCTAGACAAGCATACCATCGTAAAAAAGTGCATATGAATAACCTCGGGCCTGCACTCATGCTGAGATAGGTCTGGTGATAGGGATATGCTCCCAAGTCCACAACTGTAATAGAACTGCACCTGCTGAGATAGATGCGTTGCGCCTGTATACAATCTCATATAAATCATGGTAACATTGGGCCAACACATAGGATCCCCAGTCAAATCTCTGAGGATGTGCAATCAAGTCCTCCAATATACGACCACAAAGCCACGACCTCTCCTATCCGATAGAAACAACCCTCTGATAACTACTCCTAGTAATGCTAGCAAAGTAGGAAATGAAGCAAAATATGCCCAAGTAATGCAGTCATTCTCAATGGTGTTGTGTTAGAACACCCATCAGCATACACTACCATCATAGACCAAATCATAGTATACCCGCTCTCCATGAGTCAGGATCCTCAGCAATCTATATACGTCCTCTGGCGTGATAGTCATCTCGCCAAGGGGTAGATGGAAAGTGTTATGGTCAGAGTGCCATAGCTATCAATAAACCTTGGTTCAACTGAAACCGAGGGAGATCAAGGAGGAAACTAAGACCACATGTCTTGATCGTAAGTCTCTCAGGAGGATTAAACTCATCAACTAAATAAAAAACCCAAGAAACCAAACCTCGTACTTGCAACTTACGGTAATGTTCCTACATTTTGAAACAAATTGAATTATATTATTTCTTTCTATTGGTGGATCATTCTAAGTCAATCAAACACATTAAATCTATCCTTTCTCTATTTTTAGTGCATCAACCTATTGTTCCTAACCTCTAGATCTTGAGAAGGGATCAATTTGGCATCATTTTAATCAATCTGATTGGCATATCAAACATTCATCGATATGATTTTTTCTAATATCATAAACACTACGTGACATCATGGAATCACACCTTCTAGCTTGGAAATCAATCAAGTCATCCAGATGATCAATCAAAGGCAATCTTATCCTATCTATTTTAGGTTTACTCAAAATTCCTTATAGGTGGCACTTGACTAAGTGTACGCAGATTTTTAGCCCCACAGTGTTGAAAATCTCACACACAGTCCTTTAAACATCGGAGGCGACACTTTACAAAGCACACGGCCTTTTAAAGTCCTAGGTGGCTTTTAAATTTTCCTAGGTGGAATTGAAATTCTAGGGTTTTCATAGGTGGCGCTAAGCCAATTAGGTTGCAAAATTTGACCTAACTTCTAGGCGGCACTAGATTGATCCTACATGGCTTTGTAACGTGCAAAGGCGGCATTTTACTAACCTAGGAAGCTTTTAAAGTTTCCTAAGCAACATTTTGCACAAATCTATATTAAAATCATTCAAAATTTGCAATAAATGCATCATAAATGAGCAATAAATGCACTAGGAAGGTTGAAATCACTCATCAGAGGTCCATAGTTAGGAGGTCTCTAATAACTGTGAGTGTGATAATGGGTACCTGTTAGATTGACACAAACACTTCAATAGATCATTATTTTAACACATGGGGTTAGTGGAAATACGAAAAACACATAAAACCCTCTAAAGTCGATCTATTGCCTTCTAACCTAGGAAGAGTATGACCACCAACATATCAGCCCTCAGAATATGTTGATGAAACAGTGACCAATACAACCTATGTATGAAGGATTTAATTAAAACAAGCTAAAATGAAGACAGCATGCAAACTAGCTCTCAAAATGATGGAAGAACACTAACAATTAGTATTGAAATGAAGTAATATGCAATTCTATGATAAAACTAGCAGCATAACAATGCAAATTTGATCTCTATGGAAGGCTTAT
>MU223268.1:1413775-1427775 GCA_018584345.1 Thuja plicata
ATTTTAAGATATATATACTAAATACAAGAGAAAATTAAATACATTTACTAAACTAATTTTAACATTTACATACAATAATTTATTAAATAAATTTGACATACATTGCATTTTTCATAATAAAAATAACTATAAATACTATTAAAAAAAACAATAATTAAACTTAATATACTAAAAAAAGACCTACGTGCAAGTGGTGTAGATGGAAAGCGAAGAGGTAGAGGTGGTGTAGATAGAAACTAAGGAGCTGCAACTCTGAAGGGAAAAAAAATAACAAATGTGATTAGAAAATAGTTAAAACTACTAAAAAAATTTAAAAAATGACAACAAAACTAAAAAAAATTTGAAAACATCATCACCTGAAGGAATTTGGGCTCTAAAAAAATGGGGTAGAGCTCTAGAGTGGGATCGCAATAGCTAAAAATGACAATAAAAGCACCCAAAAAAAATATAGTTTTGGAAACGAGGTCTCGTATGAAACTTCACCCCGTTCTGAGACGAGGTAGCGTTCTAAACGTCACCCCATTTTGAGCGCGACCCCGCTTAGCTTCGGGACCCCGTCTCTTATGGGGTGATGATTTGAATTATGGCTCGGGGTCCTGAACCAAAACATCACCCCACTATACTAAAACATCACCCCATTATTTTAGAATGTCACCCTGTTTCTTGAAGCACGATTTCGGAAAAATGACTAAGGTAAAAAGTTCCTAGTCAAGTGCACTCATCTTCTTGCACACACCCTAGTCCACCAATAGGACCTATTAAGACCTAATTTAGGAACAATAAGACATAATAAGACCTAATTTCTAAATGAAATCTTGCATTTAATTATAAGTCTAAATTAGATCTTTGTAAGGTAAAATGTAAATTATATAGTAATTTTTTATTTTCATGTTTTTATACATTTGCAGATTATATACCCATTGATCATTTTGATATTGAGGAGATTTTAGCTCAACAGGCACCTCCACCCCCTCCACTACCTGCTCCACCTCCACCTCCACCCACTCCTGTAGAGTTGAGGGAGAATATTAGGAGAAATCTAGATGTTGTCACACATGACATTAATACCATTATACATGAACCTCATCCATCTCCACAACTACTATGCCTTGCAGACAACATGCAAGGCATTTTAGATTCAGTGCAATCTTTAGACTCAGAGTTGGATAGTTATCAGTCATGGAGGGACTCCATGCGTGCCTTTTATGCTGACAACCTCTCTTATAAAGAGGTCAATGATTTAAAAATTACCAAAAATTCTTTGAAACCTTATTTTGTGAACCCTAAAAAGGGTGACGATATAGTTGGCAAGAAGCCACACATTTCTATTAGATGGTGTCGACACCCACATATAGCTGCACATTTTTGGGAGTGGTGGTGGATGGTATTTGACAATCCACCACATGCTAATCATGAGGTCCCCTTATATTTTTTGAAAAAATTATGGGCTGAATTTGAATTAGGTAGGAAACCCAATTACTTTGATATGAGATATTTTCAAGGGGTCGGTTAGGGTATGCCATAGAGCAGGCCAGGGGCCAAATTGAGTGATAGAACTAGAAATCATGTTCTTAATGAGCCCCTTGTTCCTCTTGCTACTTCAGTAGTGCCTACACCTATCCACCATTGAGTAGTGCACTCATCTCTTTGTTTATTGAGTGCCCTTTCAGGGAATTTGTTAGAGTAGATGACCCAGGTGAGGGTTTCCTCTAGCATAGCACATGTTTGCACGAGCTACGGGGATATATGTAGGTGTCCCCAGAGTGAGTCTGATGGTGATGGTGCTTTCCATGGTGGATATGATGATTTTGACGATGGCACACACGCTGATGTTGATGCCGGTGCATAGGGTGATGTTGGAGATGACATCACATCATATGTTGATTTTTTATGTGCAGACCATGATCATCCTGCAGAGTTAAATTTAATTATTTAATTTATACTACAATATTAAATTACATATTTATACACATATCAACCATAACATTTGGATTTTTGGTGAACAGAGGAGGGTTGATACGTGGTCATTTAGTGACCTTCATCATATTACCTTTACACCTCGATATCTTGTCCACTCATTCACAGTATGCACTTTCATCTAGATACATAGATAAGTATATTTAAAGTTTAAACAATTAAAACTTGAATTGATGATGTGTTTGATATATTTTTTGCAATTTTGTAGGGTGCTTCATTTACTACTAAGGTCAACAATTCTTTGTTCTCCACCCCACTGGCCACTGAGACTGAGCCCCATATACCTATAGTATGTTTTACATTCACTAATTTAAAGTGTTTATATGCTTACTAATTTATGTATAACTTTTATTACTAATTTATGTAAAAAAAAATTCAATTGTACGATTTTGGATTGTCTCAGGTCGCATCACATTTATTTTTTGAGTCATCAGTGACACTGGCTATGCGTCAGACATCTTTTATAAATGCTTATGTTAGATATATTTATAGCCAAGTTAAATATAGATCATAATAATTTATGTATATATAAGTTTTTATTTCATGGTTTAAATATGTTGTTTAGGTGGAACCACCATGAATATTGGCATGGCTACAGGATTGAGCCAAATATAGCTATCGACATTGTCCTTTGAGGTCATGATTAAAATTAATTTTCCATTATCTATTGTGTACCTATCTTTTATAGGTCTCAGTTATCAAAATTTTGTAATGTTTGTTTTTACAGGACTTGACTGCATCAACTTTTGATGTTGCTAATGTTGCTGAGAGAGGACCTCCTTGTCCCACTAAGGGCATTGCACCACATGGACACGGAGTAAAATTTGAAATGTTCATTAATATTATTTTTACTTATTAACACATGGTCTTGTAATGTGATCTTTTAAAAATGTACAGGAAGACGAGGTGCATCATGATGGTGCATCCCAATCACATTCACATGGAGTGAAGAGGACTACAGATCAGCTAGATGAGCAGAGTTAGACCTTGTTATTATATGATGTACATTTTACACTCTTTTTCCACATGTTAGACCTTGTTATATACATGTTATTGGGACTTTTTATCATGTTATTTGGACTTGTGTTATCATTACTTTTTATCATATTATTTGGACTTGTGTTATATTTGGACTTGTGTTATATCAGGACTTGTTATCAGATTATTTGTACTTGTTGTTTGAATCTATATATATATGAGTTTACATGTAATATATAAGTTTTTCTCAATATCAATTGCAATTAAATATCAATTATAATTAAATATCAATTGTAATTTTATCATTAATAGTATTGAATTGAAAAATGATTTAATTAAATATCACAATTGAAAAGAGAAATTGATTTTAAAAATATCACTAATCAAATAACTTATTAAATTTAATTGGCATGCAACAATATATATAGATGTAACTAACATTGACTATTAAATATGGATGTACAAATAACTATATAATTTGAACTATGAAATATGGATGTATAAATAACTATATATCATTATCCATTAGTGAATGTATGAGACAATATAAAACTATGCATTCAACTTATATTTACAACAAAATTGGACATGAATAAAAGTGAGCTCATGTGTTTTAAAAAACCAAAATTGGACAAATACAAGTGTGCATTGAACTACATAAATAGTTCATGTGTATGTTCTTCTAGAGGTCCTATTGACAGGACTCTTGTGAGCGGGTCTGCCAACAAAGGTAAGTTATCACCGGGTATCGAGGCACCAGCCAACTTCGCCTTTAAAGGTTGTTTGGGGAAATGAGATTCCCCGGGCCTCCAAGCACGTGAGAGTTGGGTCTCGACGGTGTGGGGCTCGGTTGGGAGATGTGACTATTTTCGAGGGGGATAGCTAGTTATCTTCAACTCGTTCTCTCCAGGGATTCAAGTAAGTGGGGGTTCCTACAAGCACGCATCACTTAACAAATAAACTGAAAAAGATACTGCAGGGTTAGAAATATTTCATCTACCTGTAGTTATGCTAAACATTCAATACATCAACAATGCTCTAACACACTACACTAAATACCGAAGAAATATACAACCATCAGTTCATATTTCATCAATAGCAAAGGAAAGGAAATCGTTAATCTACTTTAAGTATCAGAGAAAAGGACATTAAGAACACAAAGCATAAAATAGCATTAACCCAGAAGACAAAATGCCAACAACCTCATTGAGATAATTCTTTCCTCTTCATTAACATCTCTTCCAGCAAGCACTAGTGCATGGTACAATGGTGGCCCCAGGAGAGCATCTAACTACTGAAAAGCTTAGAAACTATGGAGCATTGAGCTCTGCAACTAAGAACTGAGAAAACCATATTGCTATTAACTGTGGAATGTAAAATCATCAATTTTGCTGACCCTTGGAATGAGGCCGAACATATTATTTATACACATCTTTCTATTTAACCCTAACCCTAACTTATTTTATACTATACAATAAAATATATTATCCAGTGGCTGGTACTACCTGCACCACATTACAAAAGACCTCAAGACAGAGAAGTTCTAACATGTCAGAAGAATAAGACAAGAAGGATGGAGTAGAAGAATCGGCCTCAAAAAGAGAGCTAGAAAGGAGAAGGAAGAAATCTGATCCCCCATAGATCAAGACTACATGCCTCATAAATCAGAGAGCGGTGCCCTATCTCTGATGCACCAGGTGTAACATTGAAGCGGCACCTTGGGAAGACCATCTATCAAAAAACCTCTCGCTGGGCTAACATGTCTTGTTGTGGTTACCTACCCTCTCACAAATTATATTAATTGCCTTGAAAGTGACCGGTCAGCCTTGGGGACCGGGACACAGGTCACTTTAAAGAATACAAAAATGTGGGATCTGGAATTCTGGGATCTGGGAACTTGCATTCTGAAGGAATAAAGAATACAACATTTTCCTTGAAGGTTTTCTCTGACTCCCAGAGAACCTCTACTATTGTTTACTGTCATTAAAGGTTTGGAGGAGATGGGAAAATCCATCTTCATCAATGTCTTTAAGGCCAGCCCACCAGTATTTGGCCACCTCAATCTGTTCCCCCAGGTCGAGGAAATTTCCCTTAAATTCATTGGCCATCTTTGCCGCATCATGTCAACTAAGTATCATGTGATTTATTCACATCATTTTAGCTCTGTCTATCCCCTCTAGGGATTGATACCTTGATTCCATTAACTCATCAAACTTCCCCAAAACATATTCCTCTGACGTGCATGTGTCAGTGCTAAACGGATCAGCTTCGGAGACCTTCAAAACAAAAGACTTGTATAAATTGAAATAATATTGGACTACATTGACCTTATCATGTAGAGTCCCCACCAGTTGCTTGATTACCCCCAATGTGAGGTCAAGTATGGAGTGTTGGGTTCTCACAAAATCAAAAGACTCTTCTCCTAAAATTCTAGACTCAGAAACAATCTCCTCTCCGAGGCCTATGAGTTCTTCTAACTCAACCTTCCATGCCTCGTAATTCTTGATGTCTCCCTCCCATATGTTGATGGTGGTTTCAGCCTAATGTAATACGTGGTGGGCCACATATAGGTCTGGGAGTGTGGACACCAGGAAACACTGAATATTTCCCAACTGCAAGGTGACCCATTCATCAACTGCTTGGGCCTTCTTCTTCATCACCCATAATGAGTCTATATTTCTCTGAGGAAGCGGTGCATCTGACGTAGAGGCCCTCTAGGGAATAACACTAATAGGTCAAGCTAGCTCAGTCAGAAACCCCATGAGGTTTGCATTTTTCTCCTTGTCTGCCTTGAACTTATGAGCTTCTTTTTCGTAGCAAGCCTCCACTACCTTGGCTGCTTCTTTCAACAGGTTCAATTCACCCTATTTCCCTCTCTTCCCTAGTGACACCTCTATGATATTATAATCTTTGGCCTCACCCATTGCCTCGTCTACATCTGGGGAAGGTGTCATGATTACTATGACTATTTCTCCACCCAGGTCAGTTTGAAGAGCATGAACCGTTTGGGCTTTCTTAACCTTAGGCAGGTTCTGTGCCTGAGCCATCATCTCTACCAAAGAAAGATGGGCTCTGGGTGTTGTAGGGGCCTTTCTCTTTCGAGATTCCACCAACCACTATGTCAGTAGGGGTGCCTTTGCAGCCAAGATCTGTTCCTATAACTTTTCCCCAATATCTTGTTTTGCCCCTTCAACAGTATGAGCCTCTTCTGACTCCTTCCCTGTGTCTTCTAACTCACCGATGATGTTTCCTCCAGTGAAACATGTTTCCTTTGGCCCACCATCTATATCTTTTGCACTATTTGGGTCCTCATTGGTTGCCCCAGGTTTTTCTTCTTCTTCCTATTGTTGTTCTTCCTCAACCTCTGTTGTTGGGGTGTCTTCTTCTACCGGTACATCTTTTGGTAGTGGGGGAAGCAATGGGCTAAGATTCAATGTTTGGGTCACAGTGATTACCTCCCCAAATGTTACCTTCAAAAGTGGCATCTAGAACATGGCGGCTGGGGTCACGGTTGTTCCCGTGGGTCTGGTTTCCCCAACCGATGACATGCTCATTTTTCTTTTGTTGGCCAAAACCTCCCATATCCTGTATTTCTGGGACTTTAGAGGCAATCTCTTGTTCCTCTCCCATTTCTTCTTCTATTTGTATCTCCTGCTCCTACGTAGGTTCCTGTTCTGGAGCTTCCTCCTGTTCCAATATTTTTTCCTCTGGTTGTACGATGTCTCCCTGCAAATTCCCAAATTCATCAGCCCTAAATACATCATCAAATTCTTCTTGAGGGGGAGGATTTGCTGGGACATGAGCATGCTCTGGTTCTTTCTCCAGCTCTAGGGAATCAGAAGAAACAATTTCTACTTGTGGGATTTGTGGCATCCCAAGCTCTGGTTTTGTCTTTGGCTTTGGGTTGAGCCTTTTGTTCTGCCTGGGAACTAAAGGAGGCCCTACATCCCTTAAGGCTGCCCACACCTCTTCCAGATCCATTCCTATTGCCCTGACCATTAATGCTACTAGTGAAGGGGAAGAGGGAGGATGGACAGGTTCGATCATGAGCACTAGAGTGGCCAACCATGTGATTAATTTCTCCCTCATCTTCTAGGACACCGCTATCGATTGTTTTAGTTTTTCTTATATAGGGGTCTCTTGTAGGGTTGGAGTTCCCATTATTCCCTTTCCTTTATTCCCTCCCTGTGAAGAGGTTCCAGCTCTAGTAGAGGTTCCGGCCCCGGAAGTCAGCTTCTGTACCATCGAGCTAGCCCTGCGGGTACTCCTGGGGCATACTCTCTTAAAGTATTCATGGTTGTGCTCGACCATGTTTCCAAGTGATTTCCTCAATGGTAGGCCCCTCTTGGGCATTCCAGTCTACCAGTGGGAGGGCCAGATTGTCAATCCCCTTTTCCTTGTACTAGGGATCTATTGTGGATCCGATGTCTGAGAAGTCATCTAGAAATTTCTGGAGCTTCAACCTTTCCATCATCCCCATAGTCATCTGAACATAATGCCGGCTCCAGACTTCGACATCATCCTAGAAATCTTTGTAGAAGTCCTCCATGTGATATTGGTGGGGCTCTGATGCCCGGGAAAGTGCCAATGCAATTTTTCCAAGCGGATCAAAGTTCTTCCATGCTAGATAAAATTCCACCAAGTTTAGGCTCTTAAGCTCACTGTCTGCCTCCTTGGCGATGGCCAGGCTGCACAAGTAATTCCCAAAAGTGATTGGGAATGGAACATTTATCACCTTCTTTAAAGAATACAAGGTGTGCAACTCCAGTAGTTGTCTGCAATATTCCAAGAGAATTATCTTGTTCCCACAATGTTTGGGTAACAAGTAAGGCTTCCCAAAAAATCTGATTATCCTTATATAAGTATGTTGCTGGAATTAGATGTATTAATGGCCATAACTTCTAACCAGATCTATTACCTCCTTGGAGAGGTGGTACCCTGCATCCCAGGTAAGTGTGAATAGGTTGTAGTAGATGAAGGCATTTTTCACTGGCAAAAACTGGGGAAACTAGCCTCCCATTGAATTTGTAGGAAATAATCCCAAGGAGCCTTCTGACCTGGGCTGATCCCAAGTACACTTGATGTGAGTAGCCTGTTGGTGATGAGTCTTTATTATGCTAAGGCCTAGAGAACATAAGAAGTCATATAGAATTTTCACTTTTGGGTCACCTAAAGGAACAAAGAGTCTACATGATTGAAAATAATGGTAGCCCATTCAAATTATTCCCTGCCAGTGGTGATTCCAAGAAAAAATTAGTAAATCCACCCTGAGAACTCTTGGGCGTGGGGTTGCCCAAAGATCTGGCATAGTGTTATCATCCCCATCTGGATACTTTCTTTAAACTCAGACTGGGGGATCTCTAATTTCATTTTCTTGGGGTCCCTCTTTGGAGTCTTTTGCCAATGGTTGTTCATGTATTGTCAGGCTCCGACCTCTAGCTGCTGAAATTACTCTAAGGCATCAGATCTGGTAATGATAGCTCAGTTATCAAAGTGAGGAATCCCCAAACCTACCCGAAAAGTAGTGATGTCGAGAGACACCATATGGGTGGGATATTCGGTTGGGACCAGGGCTGCGAGCATGACTACCCAGATGGAAGAGTTGTAATGTGTTGTAAGTGTGAGAATGAGCTCCAGGGCCTACACCGAGCATGGAAAACAAGCGGCCTTTAGGATCCTGAAATCCCCGATGTTGATTGCCAATGGATCCCTAGACTATCGCTGAATGAACATTATCTTGACCAGGGCCTATATCTCAGCCCACATTTTGACATTGGTGTCAGTGATTAACTAAACTTGGGACTCAATCTTTGATCCCATAATGATATTGTCCCTTAGGTACTTCATGTTGAGAGGAAATTTTTCTAAGGCCCTCTCAATTTTGGATCTGACATTTGCCTTGGTGACCGCCGTGGAGGGAAGTTCCAGACTCCCAGGTGGTGAAGATGCAGAAGCCTTAGACATAGTGAAGGTACATTTCTTTGAAAACCTGTAAGGCAAGGTGACTGTTAGAATTCATAGATAAATAATATTTCAGTATACGGAGATCTTACCACCGAGGCACGTCATTTTCCTGAAAAGTTAGTTTACGCTCAAAAATCCTGAGAACTATATATATAATTTAAAATTAGAAAATTAACCCCTATCCGGGCCCTGGGGTTCCAGCATACTTAATGGGAGTAAGATGTTGGCTCATGAAGACAAAAAACCCAGGGTCCAGAAAACTAACCGTTGGAAGATGCGAGTGAAAAGTGAGCCGTTAGGCCCACGTGGACGTCACGTGGCTATGCAATAAATAGGGATTTATGGTGATGGTGGCACCAACTGTCCAAACACACAAAAAGAAAAGGCCACTTGGACAACCTTAAATACATATGTGGGACATAAATGGATCATTAAGGCTGACTATCTAAGGAGAGAGAAAATTGCCTGGTTGAAACCAGTCGAGAGGCAAGTTTCAACCAGGTGGTATTCTGCCTGGAGTGAGGTCACAAATTTTGGACAAAATAAAGAGGAAGCATGGTGAGATTGATTTGAGACCAGACAAATATACATAGAATATACACCTAAGAACAGTGGGGCCAAAGGGTATATACATAGGAAATGAAAGGATATACATCATATATAATAAAATTTACAGACGCAGAGCAGCCACCCTAACAAAACAACGCTGAAAATGTACAAAATATACAATATCTACATTATCCTACACCTACACAGAGGGAAGAAAACCCTCTAGCAGAGCCAACCCACCAGCGGGTGGCGAACCAGACAAAGACACAAAGCAAAGTGGAAACAAGATGAAGCAAAAATGAAAACCAAAAAAAACACAACGAAAAAGAAGAAAAAAAAAATAGAAGAAGAAATAGGAACACCAACTTGGAATCCAAAGAAAGGCAGGGAAGGAGAGACACTTTGGATGCTCTGCAACAATTCCCACATTTAAACATCATGCACAGCTATAGAAGATCACCTTGTTGTTACTCACTAAGCTCAGAGAAGCATGAACTCTATTTTCGCACTCAAATCGCCTTTGAATCGCTCTAAAATTGCTTAAAAGTTTTAATCACGGTAACTGTGAAAATGGCAAGTGATTCCTATTTATACTTGAGGTGAAAATCAAGTTACATTTCCTTCCACAAACTCTAGAACAAGCAGACCTCTAGACTCTGGGCTCAGGGATTCTGTGTGACCATACCTTCTTACGAAAAGAAGACATTGTGGCAGAGAATCCCAGAGTCCGGGGTCCAACTCCTGGAAAAGAAACAACCAACTCTGGGACCGGGTCCCGGAGACATGAAGGAAAAAAACATGAAGCAAAGCCAACACCGCGGGAAAGAAAACCCGGAGAAGGAAAACAAAGAAACAAAGGCAAAAAGACAAGGCAAGAGCCAAAAGAAAAAACAAAAAAGGGGGACCCAACATTTTGCACACAAAATGTAGGGACGAGGATGCAGGGCATAACAGGTCCTACAACATAAAAATGAATGGTGAAATTATGTTATAAAATATGTATATTTAAATATCAAATTCATTTATACGATCCAAAATTTAAATAAATGAATTGCACTCACCTAGTATGACAACTTTGATTAGCCAAAAGTTTTAAAATGCACAAGTTATCTGACATCTATGTTGTCCAATTATACTCCAGACATCTAAAAACCAAAGTACTTAGATTTACATGTATGAGACTTGAAAGAGGACATGTCTACATATAAAAATAAAATAATTAATAAAAAATTACATGTATAAATTTGATTCAACCTAATGTCCCATCAGCATCCTCTCTTTTCTGCAATGTGTCTATGATTGCCTCATGCTCTTCCATTTAAAGTGTCCATGATATTTTATTAGTAGGTCTCCCTTTGTATCTTTCCAATTTGATATTTTTTTCCACTACCAAATGGGAATAATGTATTATCTTCTTTTGTGATTGGTAGTCTTCAAAAGCTAGCAAACTATTCCTTCTTGTTAGGTATTTGCATATCCATGTAACAAAAACCACAACATACCCAATTGGATACTGAAAACCATCATCATCTACTTCATGACATATAAACTTTTTCTTAGGTTCTACACATCGAGCTAGCCAATAAATAGTTTTCTCTTCATTATCCTCAAGTGCAAAAAAAACATACACATGTCCAGGAAAACAAAATTAAGTACATGTACAAATTTGATATTCTTAGATGTTTATTTCAAATACAATCATAAATCATATGACATACATTAATAATATAGTTTAAAGTTTCACAAGAAATTGAATTAAATTACCAGGTTGTATGAGGTATGAAACATGATCATAATCTTCTGATGCAAATGCATTATTTATATCTTCATTTATTATATCATCTTGATCTTGTGGCTCACTAGGTGTTAAGGATTTTTGTTTTCATTCTTCAACCCATTCCATATTCTCACATTCTTCCCATTCACCTACAACACAAAATTGAAAAAAACATACAAGCTCGCTAGTCCATATAGTCCAAGTGTTAGAATTAGAACTCATAAATGAATTACATTTTGCAAACCCACTAATTGTATCATAGTCATATCTTGAAATGATATTATTCTCTTCAACTAGCCAAAAGAAATGTCTGATTGTAGAGTTCTGACTTGATCTTGCAGACAAACTTGTTTTACACCACTCAACAATTGCACATGCATCTTTAAATTTTTCCTTTTCCTCAAATTTGATTTGTTCTCTACATAGGGCTCTCTTAACACATGCACCGGCACCATCGTGTTCTCCTTTACCATGTCCAGCCTCAAAAAAACTCCAAATATGTTGGAAATTAATTTTCTTATGTGTCCTACTCAACCAATAAAACATTTTATTATCTGTCCATATTAGATGTTGTGTTATATGAATTTCTCTCTCCCTTAAATTATCATAAAAGTTCTTAAAGAAATACTGGACAAACTCTAATGAGTGCAATTTATTATCACTCATATAGAAATGATACTCTCTCAAAATTCTTCTATCCTCTTCTAAACTATCAGGTGCATTCCTGTAAAAAATATGAACAAACATTGTTACTTGTACTGAATTATAATATTGTGATTGGATCTCATCTTGTAGTGCAAGCGTGTAGTTCTTTACAAAGTCAACGACTGAAAGTATACTATGATTTGGAAATGTATTCTTGCATATGTGAAACTGTCCATCAATCCATCTAGCATTTTGAGAGTGTTTCACATATTTAGGTACAAACTTACTCTTGAATTCATTCATAAATGCATGAACACTAACTTTTTTAGTAATTAGATCACACTATTTTCCAACCATTCCATCCTTCAATGGATACTCAATAGTTTTAAATCTTTTTACATCGACTAATTTCTGACAAAAATCAATTGAGATATTTTCACGCAAACATTCATCTAAAAATTTAGCATTGCCACATACATCACATACACAAGAAACACATGAATTTAAAAGAATAAATTTCTCATGAGGTGGGTTACAAAACAAACCTGATATAAACTCTTTTACAGTTTGAGGTGGTATATGTATACCACATTCCTGCAACATTTTATTAGTATGCATTGTAGAATATATAGATCAAAATACATCATAATGATAACGAAATTGAACATGAATTTTGCAACAACACGTTACTATTTCCTTGTTAATCCTTACATACCATGGTTTACATTTTTCAAAAGATCTTTGACTAATACTAATAGTTAACACCTTAACATCCAAAAATAAATTATACATTTTAGTTTGAGTCATATCCAAAAGATGTTTTGGATGTGGATCATAATTTTTTGAGCTGACTCTTAATTTAAGAACATCTCTAGCATTAGGTGATACTCTTGTATTATCATGCCAAAAAATTTCAATCAAATTTTTGACTTCACCAGTAAGTTTTATGTCAGACCTCAGGAGTCTTCCACTAAAGCTGCACAATTATTTTTCCGGATCACTTTCAAAGTTAAGGGTATGTGCAAGATCATGATGGGCCAAACTATGCCCTTAAGTGGCAATAAAAAATCAGAAAATCAGGGTTAGTAAACTTGACGTGAAAATTTGAACTAGCTATAAACCTAATATAAAAAAGTTGTAAGAATAGAATCTGTAGGAAATTGAATGTAGTTTCTAAACTACTAGGCCTTTTCTGAAAAAAAGTTAATATGATTGGTGAAAAGTATAGATTTCAATGCAGCAGTACAAAAAATTTAGGAAAAAAAATAAAAAGTAGGTGTATGTCTGACCACCTTAATCATAATCAAATGATAATATTTTTTTATAAGATTTTATATAAAAGTATTCAACTCATGCCCGAATGTGACGCATATTTTTGTGTAATTTTATTTTAAAAAATAATTAATTATGAATTATCTGCTACAACATTTTTAAAATAAAAAAACTCCCGTGTCTGACCACCTTAACTCAATGAAAACTTTACCAAATTCAAAAAAAAAAAAAATTTCTTATAGTAGGTGAAGCATAGAATGTGATGCATTTTTTGGATTTTAAAAATGTTATACCATCTGAAAGTTATAGTTGTTTTTCAATCAGTATATAAATCAGCACTTTAGAGGTAACTCAGTTGGAAAATAACTAATAATTACTTACTGAATTCAAAATTTGACAGTAATTATATCGATAGAAATTTGATAATTTCCTTAAGAAACCCTTTTCGTTTCATCAAATTTGGGCAAAAAAATTTGTCAGCTACATGGTCGAAGTCTGGAACTCAGAGAAATAGGAGAAAACACGTTTTTGAGACATTTGAAGAGTTGACCATGTAGGTATGGTGCACAAAGCAATACCGAGCCTAATCGGGTACCTGATATTTTTGGGTACCTAATATTTTTAGGTACCCAAAAATCTCGGCAGAATTTTGAATTTTAAAATTTTCCTCCCCTTTCTCCCTCTTAATTTATTTTCAACCCCTTTCTCCCCCCCATTTCTCCATACTTCATATGATATATTATATATCAAAAATTATATATTAGATTATATATTATATATATTAAATATTATATAATATCTATTATATATTAAATATTATATAATATATATTAATATT
>MU223268.1:1491971-1504170 GCA_018584345.1 Thuja plicata
TGGTAGAAAAACAAAGTGGTAAGGATCTAAAATGTTTGAGATCAGATAGAGGAGGAGAATTTATATCAGATGAATTCACTAATTTTTGTAATGAGCATGGTATAAAAAGATAGGTTTCTACACCAAGGACACCACAGCGAAATGGGATTGCTGAGAGAAGAAATAGATCAATAGTTGATTGTGCAAGAACACTGATGATAGAGAAGGACATCACCCAAATATTCTGGAGGGAAGCTCTCAGCACTGCTATTTATACACTTAACAAAGTACAATTGAAGAAGGACACAAAGAAGACACTTTATGAGCTATGGTATGGTAAAACACCCAATGTAAGTTACTTCAAAATATTTGGCAGTCAATGTTATGTCTTAAAGGATGATAGAAATGGAAAGCTTGATGCCAAAAGTGATGAAGGTATTTTTCTAGGGTATTCTAGCAAGAGCAAAGCTTTTAAATGTCTAATCAAGGCTTCTAACAAAATAGTTGAAAGTGCAAATGTGAAGATTGATGAATTTGCAAAAAAAAATTAGATGGAAAGCACAAAAGAACCAGAAGAATACAACAAATTTGTATATTGCGAAGAACCCATATATCTACCTGAGCAACAGTGCTTAATTCCAAAACAACATAATGTTGCAACTGACGATCAGAATATTGTTACTAACAGTCAGGATAATGATCAAGATAATGTGCAAGGTAATGAAGATCAAGCTAATACATAAAGAGTTATACCTGTACTTGCAAGATATGTAAGAAGGAACCATCTGGAGGACCAGATCATAGGAGATAAGAAAGATGGTACAAGAACAAGAAGTAAGTCTTTAAACTCAAATTGCTTAATTTGTGAGTTTGAGCCAAAATCTATCAATGCTGCACTAGATATTGAAGAATGGATAAGTGCTACAAATGATGAGATTGAACAGATTGAGAAGAAAAAAACATGGTCACTTGTGCCAAGACCAGATGACAAGAATGTCATCGGTACTAAATGGATATTCAGGAATAAGCTAAACGAGAATGGAGAAGTCACAAGGAACAAAGAAAGACTAGTATGCAAGGGGTATGCACAAGAGAAAGGTATAGACTATGGAGAAACCTTTGCACCCATTGCTATGCTATAAGGAGTAAGAATACTACTTGCTTATGTTGCATACAAAAGATTCAAAGTATATCAAATGGATGTCAAGTCAACATTCCTAAATGGAATACTTGAAGAAGAAGTATATATTGAACAACCAGAAGGGTTTGTAGATCTAGACAAGAGGAACATGGTATGTAGACTTCACAAAGCCTTTTATAGATTAAAACAAGCTCCCAGAGCCTGGTATGAATGACTTCATTCCTATCTAATAAGTATTGGATTCATAAGGACCAGTGAAAATAGTAATCTTTATTTGAAAGAAGATATTGATGCTAACACTTTGATTGCTGAAATGTTTGTTGATGACATCATATTTGGAGGCAATGATATGCTATGCAAGTCATTTTCTAATGAGATGAGAAAATATTTTGATATGTCTATGTTAGGAGAGATCAAGTTCTTTCTTGGTCTATAGATCATTCAACAAAGTGAAGGTATTTTTATTACACAGTGCAAATACATCAAAGAGGTCCTGAAAATATTCAAGATGGAAGATTCCAAACCTATTGGAACACCGATGGCTACTGGATGCAAATTAACAAAGGAAGACAAGTCAATAGAGGTAAATAAGACTTTGTATAGATCAATGATAGGAAAACTCATGTATGTTGTACACACTAGACCAGATATTACACATGCAGTAAGAATTGTTGCTAGATTTTCTGCTAACCCCAGGGAATCACATATGACTACAATGAAAAGAATCTTAAGATATCTGAAGAATACTGAGGAATTTGGCTTATGGTATAGAAGAGAAGGAAAATTTGAACTAAAAGTGTTTACCGACGCTGATTGGGCTGGAAATCTTGATGACCGGAAGAGCACAACTAGAGGAGCATTCTAGATGGGTGATAGACTTGTCACATGGATTAGCAAAAAACAAGGATGCATCTCTCAGTCTACTACAGAAGTATAATATGTTGTTGCTGCTACAAACTACTCAAATATTGCATGGATCAAGCAGTTGCTAGAAGGTATGCATATGAAGATCTCAAAACCAGTGATTGTCTATTTGTTTTATTCGACTAGAGTTAAGTAATTTATTTAAAGAAGATTTGTACATTTGGCAAGAAGATAACTACGAGATAAATCAGGAGTTAAAGTTGTAAATTAGATTGGCTGGATTGTTTTTCACTCCAAGAATCAAGAATCAAGAATCAAGAATCAAGAATAAAGGAAGATCATGTCTATATAAGAGACAAGCATAATTCATTTTTGTAAGAAAACACAAACACGAAAGGGGAGTGAATATAAAGAAGATGCTGAAGAGAGACTGATGAAGGATAAATTCATACACTCTTGATCAATCAAGCTGAAGGAGAGCTAAGGAATTCTACAAAAACTGACAAACAGTGAAGCATGGAATCACAGAGCAGAAAGTGTGGAGCACAAATAATTGAATTGATACATTGATCAAAGAGGTATTGTACTTAAATAGATCTAAAAATCTGCAATTCTAGTTGCATTAGAAATAGGTCATAATGTTTCAGTTTAACCATTGAAGCATCAAGTCTCTTAACAGAGAAGGACTTAACCATCTTCTATAATTGAGGTATATCCTAACAGATTGTCAAAAAGGTTGATTCATGAAAGTAGCATTGAAATTGCATAAAGCCTATTGACAGCCTAAGAAGAAGGTTGATTCAAGGATGGTAGCAAGATTTTCCTAAAGCCTATTGACATTCTAAGAAGGAGGTTGATTCAAGGATGGTAGAAAAATAGATGCCAGATACTAAGTGACAACCTGTATGTATAAAATCCTCTAACAAGGTCATGCCTAATAGTGTGTTTGTAACCTTTAACAGGTTTGGCTCCTAATAGGGCTCACTTTAGAAGAGTGAAAATTTGGGGTACCGCTCCCAGTGGTTTTTCCCTTAACAGGGTTTCCACATTAAATCCATGTGTTATGTGTGTATGGTTTATTAATTTACTATTTTACATTTCACATATGCATTTTTGGATTGATTGGTATACTCTGCATATTTACTGAGTATCGGTAAATAGTTTTACTGCTTATCAGTTATCGAGAATAAGGATAGATAAGGTAAACCAACAGACAGTCAAATATTATAAGTATTTCATGGCATGCATCTTGTAGGGACTTAATAATCTGAGGTTTGTTGATTGGTGGCTAGTGATTAAAGGATAAAAATTTGAGGCCATGAATTCACCCCCCCTCTCAGTTATTACTAACACTAACGTAGGTATATTCTGATACATGTTTTTGAAGCCTCATATAGTGTTCAAATTCTCTTGTATCAAATCCTCTAAAGATTGAGGATTTTGAAGTGGTTCTTGATTGTTTTGGGGATCATCATTTGGTGGGGGAGGGTTATTATCTTCATTGTTGTCAGCCATGCCTGATTAAGTAATATATAAATATAAATTTCAAATCGATTTCATATATTATTGAAAAAATAATACAAAACCCCATTTTAACCAAAAAAACTACATTTAACATGAAAATGAAAAAAATTAATCAAGATATAGCAAGAATTTACTTACCAAATAAACTGTGGAGTCAAATTTGTTGTTGGAGCAATCAGGTACCTAAAAAAATCGTGTATAGGATATTTAGAGCCGTTTTCCAAACCCAAAATGATGAGAGAAATGAGGAAAGTGGCTCACGGGTTTTGATTTATGCCACAAGTTTCATGTACCTGATTTTTTTGGGCACCCAAAAAAATTAGGTACCAGATATTTTCAGGTACCCAAAAAAATCATGTACCCGATTAGGCTTGTGCTTTGGTGTCAAGTTTTCCCAGGTGTACTGACACCTAGGCCTACTAAAAAGTCAACAAACGTTTTCATGCGCTTTTGGACGAGTGAAAAGTGGATTTTTTCAGATCGCCACTTTTTGCCCCTCCATGATCTTGCACATACCCTTAAATATTCTCTTTGCAGCTCTTGCTAAAGTTTTACGATGAATATTAAGATATCCACTTATGTTTGTCATCATTCTTTTATCACAAGTAGTTCTATTTACTAAAGCTATTGGTATTGCTTGTCGTGCTGCATTCCTATCTTTAGAATGACTTTTCTTTCTGATTGTGTCAAAGGCACTAGCAAAAGTTGATACAAATTATTTTAGAGACTCATCCTTCTTCTTAGATTTCACATAAATGCCTAACCTCTTCATCACTTTTCGCGTTTTAGTCATTTTAATTAGTTGTAACATTAATTGACATTGAAACCCAAATTTGTTATTATAAAAAATTCTCTAAACAATTTACTCGTGTGTGTCCTAATCTATCTCCATGAAACCAAACCACGCAGATTGTCTAGCACATCACTTTTAATTTGAAATTGTTCATTCATTTCATTATCATTTTTGGGGGTTTCTTTCTCAATTGGTGTTTGTATGTCTACATCCACATTGTTGATCTCAATTGTTGTTTGATTGTCGATTTCAATTAGGGTTTGAATTTCACTTTCAATTGGGGTTTGACATTCAGTTCCTTTATCATTATGATTAGCATTACCAATTTGTGGTTTTGATGTGCAATATAATCTATTACTCTATTTTCAAGAAGAAAATCTAAATGATTTAAAGAGTAACCCACTAATACAAAAAGATCAAGTTCTTTATCAAAATAAGTTTCATTTGGCTATGAAGACATACCTGTATCCAACACTTGATTAAAAAATGCACCTAAATTTTATCTTATTGTATTTTATTCTTCAACCTCTGCATCCATCATGGTGTCCTCATTCTTCTCCTCTTCTAAAATGATTGTTGAATTCTATGCTCTAGGATTTTTCAATTTTTAAATTCTTTCTCTTATTTCTCGTTGTCATTTTGTCTCCTCTCTATTTGCTACAACCTCATCAGTTGTCAGAACCTTTCTTTGCCTCTTTCTATGTTTCTTTGATCCCATTTTTGCACCAAAATTTGAACTCAAATTAATCCCTTCTTGTCAGATCCAGAACAACACAAAAAAGAGAATGTAGGTTAAAATATTCTTTATACTATATCAATATGTCATAGAAATGATTGAATACTCATAAATCATTGATATCAGGCCCACAGTCTATTTTTTGTCTCCAACATCTCTTTCAAAAATGGGCACCCATTATTTAAATAGAAGCGGGCACCCGTTTATTAAACGGGTGCCCATTTCTGTTTCAACGGTCCAAAAAGAAATGGGCACCCATTTTTTGAATTTCAAAACATGGGTGCTCATTTCTGAAAATCAGGAGCAGGAACTGTACCTCCACCCTATTTTTTTGGTTCGAGACAGGCTTGGTCCCACCAAGCCTGTGCTTGACGTTGCAAAAATATGGCTAAGGTATTGGTATATAAAATTTGTGTTTTGTCGTAATTTTTTAGAGGTCTTCCTAAATGAATTTTTTGACGAAATGAAAACCCATTTCAGTTCATATTGTAAAGATTATAATAATATAAATTTTTTAGTCATATGACTAATTTTAGTATTTTTAAAATATTTATTATGCCAAAGTGGTACCTAAAGTTGAAATAGTAAGGTTAACTAAAATTTTAATAACTTTTTTGATTTTGTGTTTTTGGAAAAATGAATTATATGACATCAATCTACATAGAATCTCTTTCAAACTTAAAAAATAAATTTTTAAAAAAAATGTGAAATTTTCATCAAATTATGGTGGTCGTACATGAAAGGTTTCGAAAATGTACTTTATAGTCAATTTAAAATTAATAAAAAAAATTTCAACAAAAAAAAGAAAAAATATTCTCATCAATATTTGATGTTTTAGGTACCTTTCCCCAGAAGAATTTACAAAAATTCATTTATTTACTTCAAAATAGGGTGGTCGTACACATGTGCGGTATGGTCCTGAAACATGCATTTTGCAAAAGGGGTTTTTAAAAATGCCTACTAAAATGTATTTTCTACCATGTGGGTATTCAAAAAATTACATATTTGAAAACTAGACTCCGAGCACTACATTTTCTATTAGTGGATTTTTCTGAGATTCAATCTCTAAGTGCCTCAAAGTTTGACATCAATTGACAAAAAAATTGAAAAACAAGGAAAACACTTCCACTTTTTGCCCAAAAAGTGGACTCAACTTCTTGCTAGCACCCTTATACCGACAACATACTTTATTTTGCTTAATTAAATAAACAAAATAACCATACATTACAATGTTTAAACAAAATTTCACTGCTAAATCCAAATGCATCTTGATATGCTGATATGGATTTTAACTCTCAAGCTTAGGAACTAAAGTAAGATTTATGATAAGCATGCAGTTCCTACATACCTCTCATCATTTAGGTGGAGCTTGGTGCACCTGACTCGGTAGAGATGGTGCTGACTATGGTTCCGAATGATGTTCCATCTTCCTGAGTCTTTCTCCTCCTAGTTTTGTTCATTTGTTCTATGATTTATTCAATAGTAGGTGGTGCACTCCTTCTCGATTCATCTTCGGTTGGTGCATCTCCTCGATATTTGTAATTCCTTGCTAGGTGTCCTACCCTATGAGAGTATAAATATGCCATGACAAGGCTCTTCCATGATCATTTTTTATTTCTTTCATGCATCAACATATAATTTGCAGCAATGTGTTCATATCTTCCACAAGATAAACATGAAATCCTTGTATTATAATCCCATGGTATAGATGTACCTACTCAGTTAGTATTTTCATTGTCTCGGTTAGGCATCCACTTATCATTTCTTTTCTTTGTTCTACACTCTTCAGTCTTGTGACCATACTTGTTGTAATTCTTGTAGTAACCATCAAACTTAGGTTTCCTTGTGTTGTTAGTAAAGTTGTTTCTGCACTCAAAATCTTGATGTCCATACCTATTGCATCTAAAGAAATAACCATCAAATTTAGGTGTACTTGATACTTTACCTTTTCTTCTTCTGCAAACATTAGACGTTGTGTGTCCAAGCTTCCCACAAAAATTGTAGCTTGGCTTCTTTAGTTTCGGTGGGGGGTATAGTACCTTGCTCTTTTGGTGGATTAGACGATTCTCCTTTCTCGGTAATGTTGTTCTCATTGAATCCAATTCCTGATCTGTCATTCAGTTGCTTCTGATTCTTGAACTGTTTGTCCAGTGATTTCAATGCGTCTTCATTTCTTTTAGTACTTCATTTTCATCCTTCTCGTCTTTCAATCTTTTGTCCACTCTTTCAATCTCAACTTTCAGTTCATGGTTCTCAAACTCCTTTTGTGTACAGTTCTGATTTGCATTTAGAAGTTGGTCGGTCATATTATAATGAACTGGGGTTATCCTTAAGATCTCATTATCTTTCTCAATTAACCTGATTTCAACTTGTCTTTTGTCATCTTTTGTCATTCTCTTTTCATCCTCAACTATCATTTTTCCTTCAATCAATTCGGTCATTCTTATGTTATTCCCTTCAAGATCTTTCTTCATCAAATCCAATAGTTCGGTAAGTGAATCATTCTTTTCCAATAGTTCTCTTATATCCGATTCGGATTCATTGGTCATGCTTCCTTCAAATCTTGTCTCAAGTCTATCAACTTGTTCTTGTGTGACCTTCATCTTATCATATAGTTTATTTCTTAGCTGCACAAAAAAGTGGGTTTGGACCAAGGGAAAAAGGATTGGGACTTACAAAAAAATAGGAATAATTAAGTTATATAATAAGATCACTGGGACTTGCATATTTTTCAATGTCTATAATTAAGTAACAATGTTCCTTGTTGAGACTTAATACTAGGATTCTAGATTCATTCATCAAACACTTGTACATATTGCAACTAGCCATATGAACATTCTAACTCATCTTGAAGAGTTATATGTCACCTAACATTCTATTAGACATGTATGAGTCTTTGGCTCATGATAATTTAAGTATACTCATGATTATCTTTGATAAGGCCTAGATTTTATATGATTTTGTTTCTATACAATCATAAAATTCATAATACACTCTTAAAGAAACCACCGAGTTCTATGTACATTTCAATTGAATTTTAATAATTAGACTTGTATTTTTGAAAGGTTTCATTGTAATGCTTAATTAATTATTTAAGTGTAAGGTACTATATAAATAGCCACACAAATGCTTCCAATTTACTTTTTATTTATTTTAAATTTTCATATAAAATATTTTAATAAAAAATATTATGTAAGCAATTATGTTATTTTATTAACATTGTTTTTGAAATGGAGGGTTTATTTCAACCTTTTATCATTTTTGCAGTATATTGGTATGTGGAGCATAGGTCTAAGTTGATATCTCTTTAATTAAGAGCCAAGGATTAAGGGGTATCTATTTTGGCAAAGTTTTCTAGAGCATGTCCTAGCCTCATCCTTGTGGTGTAGTGGGGACCTTGCACTCAACAAGACTTGATCCTTGGTAGGCTCATTTAAGACCATTCAACTTCAATAGTAATAAAAAGAACTTTTGATATATTACAACAATTAATTTTCTTTTCCTTTTTCAATAAAATTATTCAATATCAATCAATCAAAATGATTTATTTTAGATTTAAATTAACAAAACCTATTTTTTTAATATTTCAAACTAATTTTTACAATCTCCACAACAATAAAGTACTTTTCCACTTCAAATTACTTATTATTCATTTACATATAATATGTTCTATGCTCCGTAGTTCTATATAATTAGTTTTAAATTAAAACTCATGATAGTAAAACATGCATCATGCAACATTTAATGAGAGTCTTTTTTGGAAAAAAATACATCATCTTATCATTTAATGTTATAAAAACAAGCAACTAGTTGCCTATACATGATTGTGTATAGTAGTAATCCCATTTGAGGGAGTTGAAGCAGACCTTCAATCATCCTTTGCCAAGTTCATGTGGAATCCACCAATAGCATTGAAGGTCAACTCTAGGAAAGTGGCTAAATGTTTGCTTCCTCTAACCATTATCAATCACTCGCTGGTTGAATTCTAAACCACATGTTAGTTAGGTCAACAGTGGCACAATCTTCACCACTCAATTCCAACTGCACATTCTTCATTTGATGCACTTGTCCAAGAATCCATAAAGATAATTCTCACTACAAAACAAAAGAGAGATAGAGATAAGAACTGAACAAAAGAAGATTCATCAATACAAAACACAAGATTTAGAATATCAATAGTTAGACTTAAGAACTCACTAGCGACATACAACAACGACGTAGTGCTACTGTCATCTGAGACGTTGCATTACAAAGCAGAGCACAATGTGTAGCCAAAAACAACTTGCCCACGAGCAATTCCAATGCAAATACAAAGAAATGCAACGAATTAGAGCGTCGGCAAGTCATTCTTGGCTGCATAAAGTTCTCTGGCCTTCATGCAAAACATCACAGATGAATTCCATCCAAAGAAAACTCTATTAAGTTTAGAGTGTGCTGTTTAAGCTGATTTTTTTCGATGGTCCACATTTTTGACTGTATAAAGCTCTCTGGCCTCCTTAAAAAACATCTCAGATGAGTACCATCTATGAAAACTCAGCTCTATAAAGTGTAGAATGTGTTGCTTAAGCTTGCTTCAAAATAGATGTCTCATAAGACATGCCAAACACAAACTAGTGTTCGCAAGTCGCTGGCTGCATAAAGCTCCCTCGCCTTCATGCAAAACATCTCAGATGATTATCATCCAAGATAATTCCACAATTGTAGTCTCCAAAAGCATTTTTACTTCAACAAATTCAAATCAAAACTTAGAGTGTGCTCTTTAAACTTTTGCACAAAAGCCATGCCAAACACAAACTGGTTTGTTATGAGCAAGTGAGAGAGGTCTAGGGCATATTTATATAAGAAACAATAATGGCTTTATACCGCCATGGCATAGTCCATTTCTGGGTGATTTTTTTTGACCAAGGTAGTCAATATTCGGCTTCATTATATTGAGAATTTCCAGCTTGTGTTGGGACAAAGAAGTATTGTCCATTATGCTTTAACTTTTGATAGAAAAGTTGCAAAAGGCAGAGGAAGAGGTGTTAGAAGAGACGAACCAGATGAGAGTTAGGGTTTAGGGTGTCGTTGTTGTGGTGGAGAGACAAGTTTTAGTGGGGTCATCAATACAAACGCATGCGCATCGTCGTGGGGATTAATTACATGATCCACAGAAATCTATCCTTCCTCTTTTGTCCGCTTTGCACTGAATGTAGATATTCATATCTTGAAGATAAGATTTCTTGTTTTCTTTGACTGCCATTCATATTCGTCCCTCCAAACTTAGTATGTGGAATGCATCTTGGCTGGGTCTTATCTTCTACAACCTTTTTCACTTTCCACATATGTTTTGTTCATGGTTTTACACGTAAACGGTTTGACATTTTGCACTGATAAGAATGCTACATGCATTTTAAAATGTAGATCACATGTCTATGATGTTGTATAGATTGATTTGGTCTCTGTGGTTATTATTGTCTCTCATAATGAAAAAGATTAACCTTTATATTCATATAAAGATTAGAGCCTTAGCCAATAGAGATAAAGTAAACAACTACTTAAGTACTAAAGCATTGCTTTAGTCTAATAATCTAGCTTCCTAAGTGCAAGATATCTGAAGGTTGAAAATTTATCAAAGAGAATATTTTGTGATTAAGGACAACCACTAGTATTGTGGATTCTAGAAAATATTGGTGGAGGGAAAATGGAGGATTATATAAGATATTTTTATTGTTATGAAAGTAAAGTTTGATAATGGTTAAGTTAGTTTACTAAAAATATGATATTGTTGAAATGAAAATTATGAAAAATATTTTTGATGGATAAAGAGACACATGGATGTGTAGAGGAGGGGATTTTCCCACCCTCAAGATGATGAGGTCTCAAGGAGCTAATAATCCTCAATGACCTCACCAAGTCAGTGCTCTAATGAGCTAGGAAGACAAATGGTTGAAAAGAACTGTTAGCAACTATCACAAATAAAAAATCCTGAATATCTAACAACTACTACATGATAAAAATATTTAGATTACATAATAAAAAACCATAGAAAAAATAATTAAACTACCTCAACTTGAAAGCCTCAGTGTAATACCCTCTCATATGATTTTGTTTTTCATTTCAAGACTAGACATTTTTATGATATTATGGATGGACTATATGTTTATGTTTATGTTTCCTAGTTAGTTAGTTGATGATGTGACACAAACTTTCAGATTCTATTTTGGATACTTGGATATGATTTCTTATGACTATTGTTATAAAATGCATAATTATCTCTTTGGTTATTTGAATTGATTATGAGGCTAACCCTAATGGTTTATGATCTAACCCTTGTTTATAGTTGTTTCATTGTTTCATAGATGTGATGTTATCTCCGTATGTATATCTATGATGTGTCTTCATGACTAGAGATGAAGTTGTAGTTACTCACCTGATGAGGTCCACACGATGTCTCAGTCCCAGTCATTTGTCTGCACTATCTTCTTTATATATGTATTTATGCACATGTATAGTTTCTCGGTGATGCAGGCTTGCAAGTAACGAGCATCGACTCCACCTGGCTTCACAAGTCTGAGCGTGCCCTCAAATCCTCGATGGTTGTTGATTCAAAAATAGTACCAAGGTTCTTGTAGTTGTCCCCTGAACCTTGTCAACTGATCCTGATCTCCTCACCCGGGTTGGGCCTCTTGGTGGTTTGTGTTTGGTATTTTGGTCTCTTGTTGGTGATGTCACATTTTATGATGGCTAATTAATAAGTGGTACTAAGTGTCTTCATGCTATGATAGCATTAAATAATCTAATGGTATATTGAAGTAGTTTTGTGAATATAGATAATCAAGGTTATATTTAACTATTTTAATTTAATAAATATGTATGCAATTTATTTAAAAACATATATATATATATATATATATTGGTAATTATTTATTTAATAAATATAATGTGTGGTAAGTGATTTTAGTTAGTAAAACCCTAAAATAGAAGTTTTTACTTTGAAGGTAAAAAAAATCACAATATAGTAAAATATAATTTGGAATAAATAAAATAATCAACAAACTAATTAATAAGATTTAATTAAATGCATTAGTTGGAGATAGTTCGGGAAGTTGGTAATTCCTGTGAAGTACCTCCAATTAAGGATACAAATGATTAAAAAAAAATTGAAGGGAGAAGGGAGGAA
>MU223268.1:1504351-1518194 GCA_018584345.1 Thuja plicata
AGATATTACATGGGTGTATATATATTTATGTAGTTGCATAATCAATTATCATTATATTGATCTCATAATAATGAATAGATATGTCCCATCATGGGACATGTCTCTCCTAGCCTCATTCTCAATATAAATGAAA
Organism: Thuja plicata; assembly: GCA_018584345.1. Classification (NCBI taxonomy): domain Eukaryota; kingdom Viridiplantae; phylum Streptophyta; class Pinopsida; order Cupressales; family Cupressaceae; genus Thuja; species Thuja plicata. Next base: position 1,504,485 of record MU223268.1, read on the forward strand.
GAGAGATTATGGATTTTGGAAAACACATACAACATAGAGAGCTATTACATTTGAAGCTATCCTAAAAATTAACATGGTATCAAAGCCAAACTGCAAATGTGAGAGAGTAGTGAAGACATTATTTTTCCATTAGTATATGCAAAGGGAAAACAATTTTTGAACCATTGGTTACACCTACACTCAAAGGCAGAATTTCAGTGCAAACCAAAAGTACAGATATCAAAGGTCACCAAAAGGTGTTAAGAGAAAACAAACCCAACAAGATAGATCACAAGAGTAACTCGATACAACTTGCATAGTTCAACCCGAAAATATTGAAGTGCAAACCGACAGAGCAGAAAAGTAGAGGAACCCTATAGAACAAGGGAACCTGACGAACAGTTCAACAAAGGAACACCCAAAGACTATGAACAGACCAACCCTAGCATCAGACACTGAAAGTCAGTTAAATCCCCAGAAATGTGGATCTGACTTCCACGTCAGATAAAATGGTTATGATTTATATTTAGCATTTTGATTTGATTTAAAACTATTTCTTGAGGGACAAGCATTATAATTGTAATTGTTTTAATCAGTCTAACTAATTGAAAACATGCAAACTAGGAGATCAAGGTCAAGTTGTAAACCTTCGATCATGGAGTTATCTTTGTAATACGTGAAACCAAAGTAGGTCAATATATTTTATAAATAGATGTGTAATCATTCATTTCAAAAAGGATGTGAGGATGATAGTAGCCAAGGAGCACATCTATGGATCAGACTAAGGTTTTCAGGAAAGAACAACAAAAGATGAATTAGGTTATCAAAAACAAGATTCAAGGCTACCGAGCAACAAAGGTATTGATCAATCACATTAGGTGATACATTATACTTGTAATCTTTAATGGATCTGTAATCAGCAATGGTAGATTATATACAATCAGGTCACTGAATATTTTTGTCTACATTCTAACAAGTGTAGCAAATAGAAGAAATCCTTTCAAGAAAGGTGGATTTAACAGTCCTTATGTAAATCTCTTAACCGAGTGCACACTTAACAGTGTTTCTAAAGCTCTTAAAAAGTCTCTATATAATACTCCTAAAAGGGTAGATCATCATAAGTGATCAAATTGTAAGCCTTAACCAACCTCTTCCATTCTGCAGATAGTGAAGCTTTATGGGTTTCATCCCCACCACATTTTTGACCTTCTAACAGGGGTTTTCTGTGTTACCAAATCTTGTGTCATGTGTCTATACATTTCATGAATGCTTCTATGAATGTTTTACATGCTTATTAAATTATGAATTGATGTTACATACACAAAGATAGAATAGCATATATGAATTGTAATACAATGTATTGATCATAAAAGGATAAAGGTTAATTGATAAAAAAATTAGAGGTACTGATTCACCCCTCCCCTCTTAGTACACCATTCCATTATTTCCAACAAGTAGTTTGTTGATGATGAATGTGTGACTGTCTTAGAAAATACGGTCGCAGTACAGGGACCATATCCCACTAATACACCATTAGATTTTTCTGAATTTTGGATATGTTGGTGATAAACAAATTATGAAGACTCTCACTGGAGCGATTGGAGAGACAATGTCGGGTTTAAAAGTTATGACTGACTGTGTACAGTTCTATGTGAAATCCAGTGAGTGAAGTTGTGTTGCATCTTTTATCCACACCAAGTGCAAAGAATAAGGTCAAGTGAATTGTAGTAGAGTGTTAAGAATCCAAAGGAGTGCTTGAAGAGTTTGGTAGGGTTTGGTAGATATTTTGGGCCCTAAGGAAAGGTTCTTTGGAAAACTCAATCTTTATAGACATTTTCATATTTTTTGCATATGAATCCTCATTGGAGAAACTTCTATCAAGAATTTTGTTGCATGGATAAGTATTTATTATTCTTGAGTATTACTTTATCTACTCATTGTAGTTTCTTTCTTATTTTCATTTCTATACGTACTATAAGAGCTATTTGCCTTGATCTTTTCTAAGGATGCTCTTGCAGGAAAAGAAGATTGATATCAGATTTAGAGGGAGTCTTACACTTCATAGGTAACTTTGGATGAGGATCTCAGAAGATTGATATCAGATTCAGAGGGAGTTTGACAGTTTATCTTAAGAAATTTTGGATGAAAAAGATCAACAGATTGATATCTTCTCAATGAGTTCTTCTCTGTGAGAGGAGTTCGAGGTGAAATCCCGTGTTTCCACCCTCTGAACTGAGGCATGGTGGATGTCATATGTGTGATTCCATGTTTTTAATGGGTCTGCCACTGTGTAAATCATGAGGAAGTGATGACTTCCAAATTATTATCACTTGTATTTGTTATAGTTATTGGAAAGTGGCGATCTTACAATAACTTGATCTTCTATATGATGATAGACATCTTATGATGGCTGAAATAGATCATGATAGATGGTATCTTTCATGGTAGATTAAGTTCCTTAAAAAGGCCATGATCTTCTATTATGATAGACATCTTATGATGGCTGAAACAGATCTTTATAGATGATATCTTACATGGTGGATTGAGTTCCTTAAACAAGCCATGATCTTCTATTGTGATAGACATCTTATGATGGATGAAACCAATCATGATATATGATATGAATGTTCCTATGGTAAGTGAACATTACCTATGGACATTTGTTGAGTACTCGATGGACATCATGAGACTTGATGTTGGGAGGCCATTACTCTAAGCACTTGGTGAATATCACGCGAGATGATATTCTGCACGCCAATGCTCCTGATATCATGAGATGATATCTTTATAAAATTTTGAGTACTTGGTGAGAATCATGAGACTTGATGTTAGTAGGACATTACTCTGAGCACTTGGTGAATATCATGCAACTTGATATTCTACATGTCAATGCTCCTGATATCATGAGATGATATCTTTATAAACTTTTGAGTACTTGGTGGACATCATGAGACTTGATGTTGGTAGGCCATTACTCTGAGTACTTGGTGAATATCATGCAACTTGATATTTTTCATGCCAATACAAGTCAAGATGTTGGTTCATATGATTTTTTTGATTTCTGTGTCGGTTTTGCAATTTTTTTTAGTCTTTTGATGTTTAGGTTTTAGTTTGTCAAACACAGTATGATAAGATAAAAATCACAACAAGAAAACTCTTACACCTATTTGGTTGGCCAGGAAAATACTTGTTTGAAACCTCTTACAATATAATACCCGTTTAAATCAGACAGATGGATGCTTGGCAGCACTGGCTACCCTCCACAGAACACACTTCTCGGGCCTACCACGCTTCAAATTTCTCAAGATCTGAGGATCCTGATAAATTTATTGTCTCAAAATAAGGGGTACATGAGAGGTTTCTTAGGCATTCACATCTCACAACACCCGTATCAAGAAGTAGAAGTTTTTTAGCTACTACTCTAATGGTGTTTAGTCAGGATCTTCATTTGGGTGTATCTTTTGTGTCCGCACAAGCATGATTGAGGTTGCTAACCCCACAGAGCACCTTAGCACAAGCACTCACAATAACATGATTGAGACTTGAAAGCCCTACTTTGTGTTAGATGAGAGTCAAGTATAAGCTCAAATTCCATCCATCTTCCAATAACTTGTTCTCAATCAAGTGGTTTGATTATAGTGAGTCGAATTAGCTTGGAGTTAGCTTGTATTCACTTGGTTCATTCTCACAGGGTGATTATTTTTTTCCCTCTGTGACAGACCCTCTACAAAGAAATCATGTAAATGGCGAATGAAAACAATGTATCTATATTTTTTATCATCCCTAGAAGGGAGAGAGAATAATATCCTAACATCCTTGTCATTCCTAAACTGAAAAACACATGTTCATATAAGAAAGTCTTGCGTGCGAGGTTCCTAATTTATCAACATAACAAATAGAATATTTGGTTGATCCGCGATCAAGGCAACCTGCAAGAACACTTTGTGAGTAGTTAGATATATATCTCTTTTTTGAAAACCTACATACCAGTGTTTTGAATTGAGATCTTTGATAAATTACCTACAAACCACCGTCAAGCTGTAGAAAATAGGAAAAAGAAGAAAACATCAACTATTCAAAATATCAAAAAATCTCAAAAATGCTTGTTGTTTTTAGAGAAGACTAGCAGAAACTTGTATAAGCAACACTTAGTTCCCATAAAAGTATACATGGGATACCATACGAGTATCTATCCTCACTCATACTACATAGTGAGAACACTTGTATGAGACTGTCTATTAGAGTGTACGGAACAGAAAATTGGAAACTCTAAGAAAAATCCAAAATGTGGAAACAGAAATCAATTTTCTACCCCATGGTGAGAACCATAAATGTGCATGTGAATTTTGGTTAAGCTAATTAGGAACACACTTCAATTAGTCATTATTTGATTGCTTGCAACAAACTAATCTACTTAAACATAAAACAACCAAGGCAACTCATTCCCTTCTAGTAAATAGGAGTGTGTAATTTCTCTCAGATCATTGCAATTTAAGTGACTTTAGACTCTATCTAAACGAAGGATTTGAATGATTCTAAACTGGAATGATATGCGAGGTGCAAGTACAATTAATCCAGTATTTAGCTAAGATGTATTTTAAAACCCAAATGAAATGTGATTCTAAGATTTGAGATGAAAATGCTTTGAAAACAAATCTAACAATCTAACAATTCTTGAATGATAAATGCTCAAATGCTAAGATAAACATATTTCTACATAATAACAATACTTAAAAGTCTAGGATCCTTTGTGAGGAAAAGAAACTCTTTTTAATAGAAAATTTCTATCAAATTGACGAGTGAGATTGAAAGCTGAAGAACGCACAAGATTCGACTTGAAGAAGCACAATCCACATGCACAGAGAATGATTGGTCGAGATAGTCAGTTAATTCAACTGACTAATCAGTCATTTAGGAAACTTCCAAAATCTATTTTTAATTAACTAGATTATTTCCAATATGAGAAGAAGAAAAGATTCAGTTAACTGAACAAAAATTATTTGTTTCTATTTTGACGTTCAGTGGATTGAAATGCTAACATACGATGCATTTTTAAATATTTACATGCACTTTTTACTCAACTTTCTTAATTTAATTCCTTTTTGAATTTAATTGAAAATTTAGTAATTTATTTAATCAACATTAATTAAATAAATAACATAATGTTTATTTGTCAATGTTGTGTGATTTTAGGAATTAATTAATTCAAGTGCGATGATAGATTGGGACCCATTCTGGTTTAGGTCAGATCAGACTAAAGGTGATGCATTGCCTTGGGTTAGGATTTAGGTTTTGATCAATATTAGGGTTTTCTTGATGAGAGATCAAGATTGGGGGTCTAGGGTTTAGATGCCCATTCTTAGGTCATTACAATATGATGATAATAAAGAGAGATACAGAATATAAAAGTAGAACCCCTTAGTTTGAAGATAGGAATAAGTTAAGGAACATTTGGAATACTTGGATGATTAAACTCAATATACAAAAGACTTGGATGAACTAAATGGTATTATTCAAGCCTTGAACTGATGTATTCATGGTAGGAGAAACCTCAAAGAGATCATGTTGATCCATGAAGAAAGAGTCAAACAATGTAAACAACAACCAAAAATATAACAAGGAACTCATAGAATGCCAAATTGAATGTTTTCTTCATTATAGATTCATGAAATTACAAATAATTGGCCAGCAACATGCAGGCTTGCATTCCATGCATGCAAGCCATATTACTAATTGAAATGCATATTTTTCCTTCAATTCAAACCTTAAATATACTATCTATCTTAGAACTACCCCAACAAATATAAATTACATCAATTTATATATCCTTCGTAAGAATCATGTCAGCCAGGAAAGATCACATTTTTCTGGTGAGGAAAATATAATACAAAATATAGGCCAAGACCTAAATCATGAAAAACTTAACAAAAATGATACATAATAAATCATGAACACAAAGTTAGATCAACCACAAGCTCAGTAACATTGAAAGATGTACCACGAAGCTTCACAAATCATAAAATGTCTTCATGTGATCAAAAAAATCCAATCTAGCCATTAAAGATGAAGAACACAGAGGTCCAAACAAGAATCCATGATATCTCCACTGCGAAGTAACAGATCAAGGTGAGAACCAAAAAAAAGGTAAAACATGATGTCTAGAACTTTCTGTGAGGTCTGCACCAGCAAAAGAGCTAACTCAAATGAATACCACTGAAAACATAGAAACTGGCAAAAAAGAAACAAACTAAAAACAAAATATGTTTGGTTGTTGCAAGATTGCCACAAACCCAAGATTCTCCTATGTTCGACACCCAATTTTCTTGAAAATGTGTCATCTCACTTTGATTCTATAGGAAAACAAAGATGGTCTACCTCATCTTGAGAAATCTTTGAAGAATATTTTGATGACCTTATGGCAATACATATTGTCAATTAGTGCCAAAACACTTAGTCATTACAGTATTGACCGAGCTAGCAGTGCAACTTGAGTAGTTACATTGTAACCCAAGCAGTGGCAGTGTTGACTGAGAAGACAATGGTAACCATTATTACCTGAGTGATCAGAGTATCCCAAGTACATAGAGTAGCCTGAGTGCCAAAGATTAGTATGTTTCCCGAGTGATAGCATAATGCTTGAGTGCCAGTGTATTTCTCAAGTGGATCACTGGACCCGAGTGACAGTTTTGGGCTGACTTAGCTTATATTGTTAGATATTAATTTATCTTATGGAAGTCGACTTACAGTTGCATTTGGTTTGGATAAGGTATAAATATAAAGTATTTTTTTAGCCAAAATACATGTGAATATATGTGTAAGGGCATGTATGCGAATATGAAGTGGCAGATTGTTTAAGAGGCTACAATAGTATAAGGAACAACAGAGACTCATCCATCACAGTCAGGTGATTAGTTTATATCATTGGACCTTATTCAAAAATTCATAGTTTCATTGAAGATCATGTATTGCTTCATCCTAACGGGTGCATTAGAAAAATCCTCTAACCAGGTGGACATAACAGTCCTTTACAAATCATAATGTTGAGGCCAGTGCTACCCTTCAGGGTCTTATCTTAGCTAAGGAAAATTTTTGTAATAAGGTGTAGTTAGAGGGATATTCCCTCAATATTATTATATGTTTGAATAATTAAACTTCTGCCTCGTGGACCATTTATAACATAATGCAAAAATCTAAAGCTATCATCCATTCTTTTGAAAAATGTATTGTTTCACATAACTTCCCTGAGACCAATGGTGTTGCTTACTTGGCCCCCAACATGGCTTGTAAGGTGGAAGTGGTGACACAATGGAATGATGGAGAAGACACGCCTTATCAAGCCAAATCATTACTTGATAGTGACCATTTGAGGAGTAGACAAAAAAAGATCATAAATTGTAAGTATCATAAATTTTTTTAATGCGAAAGTGATTTGTCATAATTACTATCTAAGGTGAAAGTACTTAGTGTTGATTACAAGCTGGATGTGGCACGGATTATGGGTGTATTTTTCTTTTCTGAGAGCGAGGTGCAGTATTCTTAACGGCTTTCTTAAGAATTATCACAGAGATAGAAAATTAAACCAGAGAGCTAAGATGGGTGGAAGTAAGAAATGAGTGGAGCATGTTAACCGTGATGAATGGAGAAAAATGAAGCAAGTCTAGAAGATTCTGAAAGAAGGTGGGATGGAGGTGTTTCTAGAAAGGCTTCATGGCAAAAACCCTTCTATTACCAAGATTTTTTCTAAGACTTGGAAATATGGAAAGTTAATGGTGGGAAACTAGTATATGGAGGTCATAGAGGAGATAATAGTGGAGGCTACAGGAATGAGAATGGAGGGAATTAATTTCTACAAAGATAGAGCGATATCTGATAAGGCTTGGGAGAATTTCCCGAAGTCTGAAGAAGAGAAGACCAGACTGGTTAAGGTAGACACTTCCTACTACAATCCAAATTTCATATCAAGGCCATGGAGGTATGTTCTTTAATTTAGGTTCATCAGCTATATTACGCTTGATGGTAGGTTTACCCAAGCTTATGGTCATAATTTTATGCTATTGAATTATTTCAGACACAATGTGAAAGTTATCTTTCCCTATTATGTGCTTAGTTTGTTAGGTTTCACTATAAATAGTTTGCAGAAAGACTCGAAGGGAGATCATGCCTCTCACTAGGGTCTAATGTTGTTAATCTATGATTTTTTGAAAACTAAGAAAGTGGAAAGACCTATGTTGAAGAAGAACTAGAGGGATGAGGAAGAAACGGAGGGTGATGAGGATGATAGTATGTATGAGGAAGAAATGGAAGATAATGAAGAAGAATCTAGGGGATATAAAACCCCTAAAAGTGCTACCAAAAAGGGCTCCTCATCTAAGAAAATCCAGAAGAAGCCCTTTTTTGAGGGATATAATATAGACAAGGAAACTGATGAAGATAATCCAGAGGGGAGAAAAATGAGTAATAAAAAAGGAAAAAAAATGCGTCTACTAAGAAGAAGACTTTGGCGGAGGATACAGAAACAGAGAAGGAATTAGAGGACGAAGAGAAGGAGGACAACCAGAAAAAAGAAACAAAGAAAAGAAAATAGGGAGAAGCGATGGATAGAACTAAGACCAGCTAGAAAGGTAAAAACCCTAGCAAGAGGAGAATTGTTCTCTCCTCGGATGAGGAAGATATGATGGATAAAAATTTGAATACCGAGATGAACCTTAGGGAAGATGATAGAGAAGAGAATAGGGAGGAAAAAAAATTTATAAGGAAGAGGACCAAAATATAACTGGGAAAATAGAGGCCAACAAGCAGAAGGAAGAAGAAAAGGCAAAGGAGAAACATGACAAAAGAACTGAAAAAGAGGAAACAGGGTATGATGAAAAATACTTCCATGAGAGTGAGGAAATAGGTAATTATCATGTGCCTGATGATATTAAGAAAAGAAAGGATTGTATTGTGGACTTCACTGGCACAGTGAGAAATATTCTTGATGACAATGCTAATATGAAAAATCAAATTGATGTTATGAGGACTGAGATTAATCTCATAAAAAGTATTGGTACTAGTGAGAAACATGTTGTATTTTTCTTGGATGAAATGAAAGAGGTGATTGGTAATTCAAAAGCCCAGATTGAATTTGTGAACAAAGTTGGTAAAATGGAGAAACAGCTGAAGGACATCATAGAAAGGGCAGAGGAAGAAGAGAGCGCAAGGAAAATCAACAACCTGAATATCAAGGTGTAAAAACTTGAGGAAACGGTTTGAAAGATAAGGGAGAAATGCTTGGTGAGCCTTAAAGCCTATACTGGGAACGCGAAGATCCTGATGGATAAGCTAGATTAGAACAGAGGGGAAAAGGACTGCAGAGAGGTGAAGGAGATCACTAGACTTGGAACCCACACTAGGGCTTGTTGGTTGTATTTTTGGTATTTGTAGTCTACAGGAAATTTTTGAAATCCTCAGTCGTTTCTATGCTTGAGAGTTGAAATTATTGTCTAGTTTTGTAATGTTTACCTACAAATAATGATCTTCAAAGCCAAAATTGAGAAAGATGCAAAAAACCCTAAGTCCTAGATAGTCCTCTGTCTAAAAATGGCTAAAGCCCTAGTTATATAGTCATAGTTTTATTTTGAAGTTACTTTATCGTAACTTAAAGTTTCTAATATATAATGTGCCTTTTTAAGGTTAGTCATGAAGTCTCGTAAAGCTCTGAGAATCTAAGACTTAGTGAAAATGCCTTGTCACATTATCTCCCAAGGAAAATAATATACCTCAAATGGAAGGGAGACTTAGCGTGGACTATCCATCTTTCATTTTATCCAACGGTGGTCGGGAAGTATCGTGATAAAATCCATAGTTAGAAAATCATTCAGCAACAATGAGTTCCTTTGGTCATAAAGTCTTTTGAGTAAACCATAGTTAAATGTTGGTTTCAATATTAATGTTGTTGCTAGGTTGCGAAAGAAAGTTAGAGTTAAGTGAAAAATCATGAGACCTGTTGATAACCATCAGATTAAAAGAAGATCCAACAGACGGTGCTAAGTCACTTAGAAATTTTTAAAAGTCAAAGATGATTTAGTGATTAAGAGACAAAAGGATAACATTGAGACATGTGTTCAAATATGCAATGGTCGCGTAGTCTCTGAGAAAACTTTAAAGTAAATAATTCATCTGGAAACATAGAGATGATAGTCGCGTAGTCTCATAATAAATTAGGGTTTTCTTCAAAGAATTGGAGAGTTAGCACAGACCGTCAGATGTAGATAAAAGAAGATCTACAGTAGTTATGTAATCTCCAGATGAAAATGATAAGTGGGAAATTATTCAGTGACTATGAGATAAAGTGTAGTCGTATTATCTCCAAATAAATTATCATTTAAAAAGCTTTCTCAACAAAAAGGAGATTACACAGTTGCCAAGTCTCTAAAAGGAAACCAAGGTTTAAGATGGGTTATTAGAAGCCTCAGTTGCCAAGTCTTAGAAAGAATGTGAGTTAAGAAATATCATTTGGTGACTAGGAGATAACCGTTGATCAAGAAGTTGATCGTGTGGCAGTCGCCAAGTCTTAGTAAGAAACCACAGTTAAGGGTAACTCTCAACGAAAAGGAGACAATGTAGTTGCAAGGTTGCTAATAAGAGAACCAGAGTTTAAGCAAAGACTTTTCTTCGGTGCCAAGATGTACAGTTTCCAGCCAATGGAAATTAAGGGATTTATGACAAGTGTATTGAGATGTAGCTAATTTTTATTCAAGGTAGCCAATTAGATCAAATATGGATCCTCTTCAAATATAATAAGGGTTTTATGAAAAATTGCTCATTCAAACTTGATCTCCTGTCACTTTCAAAGGCTACAGCTAGGAAAGAAATTGATTTCAGAGAAAAAATAATTGAAGACAGAAATGATTGAATTACAATTATATGATTTTTGGATGGTTTAGAAATAAATATAGGTTACCGTTAATCATTTAATTTTACCAAAATTTTATTGTTTTCATAGCGAAACTTGCTAAGTAATCAGTGAGTGCAGAAAATAGAGCTTCTCAGATTTGCAGAGTGAAACAAGAAAATTTTTAGTCCATAATCTAGGGAATTTGAGTGGTAATCAGTGCTCCAGAGGAATTTGAGTGACTTACAGTTGGAAGTGAGTGATCTAGAGATAGATTTATTTCAATATTGGTAAGAGAAAAGTGTAGTCAAAATAGAAGATAAGATGAGGCAAACAATAAGCGTAGCTTCTACCAGCAGAAAAAGTGGTGATGCAGAGGATGATATGAAAGGGAAGAGGAATTCATCACTTTTTTACCTAGATCCAGTTATAATAGAAAGGTAAATGCCGACAATATCATTGATATTTTTTATATATTAGGGATGCTAAAACTCAAGGTTCTTCGGGATATTCACTTTTCAATTACTTTTACAAAAATAGTGATGAATTTGTTCCAATTTCAAACCCATGGACCTATGGATTAGCAAAATTAGTAGTCCCAGATATATTTGTAGATGTTGATTTCATTTTAGAGATGGCTAGTAGGTATGATGTCCTTACTAGGACCATAAAAAGAGATGATGGGAAAGCCCTAGTAACCCTAGATAGAAATTCATTCATGAAGGAATTCAATGTCTATTACCCAATGTCTACGAAGATAAATTTAAAATCTTTAGAGGCCAGATATACAAGCGAGTCTGGCATTGCATCAAAGTTGATTCAGGAGTATCACGTTCTGAGAAAGATGAGAAATTACATAGAGCCCATCCCATGAAATGCTCCCTATTATTATAACGACCTCAACTTTTACATGAAGTACATTTCATATGCATTATGTAGAGTTTTGGGAGTGGATGGAGGGCCTAAGAGGATAAGTGTAGACATCCTCATGATTGTCTTGGATATGTAGATCCCTCATATTAGCACAAGCTATGATTATATTCAGTATATAATTGACAAAATGCATCAAGGGTTTGTTGATATCAGAAACAAGGAGAAAAACTCTAAATTCATGCATTATTCCATATTAATGCATTTGATTCTGTATTACAATTTTTTCTCTTATGGATTGCCCGAATATGAGGCCATAGAGGTTTTATCAAAATTAGGCCAACCCAATATAGTTATGGTTAAGAGTGTGGAACTACACCTCCAGAGAGAAAGAATTATGTGCTTTCTAGAATTGGATAGTATATCCAATCCTCAAGTGTTTAGGCGTAGACAAGAATAGGCTGCCAGTGAAGGTACTACAATTACTGAGGCCATGCCAATATGTTGATAAATGGCTAGGAGACCACAACTAGGGGGATTTTTACTATGATAAGAATTATACTTTGATAAGGGTTTATGGTTGTACTCACCCACCCCATGTTCTACCATTCCATGTGCCACCCAGAATTGTAGCAATGGAGTTCATAAGACAGTTAATTTTAATAGACGGGGAGCACTTGGCTCCTCATAGGAAGGGTACATTTAGATAGTTCAGAATCTACAACTTCATAATTGGCAAGAGGGAAATGGATCCAGTGAATAATTAGATGAGCCATTATAGGATGAATGTACCCCTATGTAGATACACTAACACAGAAGGTTTCATATTGAGTGCTAAGAAGCTCTTAACACCCACTATTCCCTATACCAAAGAACATGAGCAGTGCATGGAGGAAGACCTTATTAGAAACATACTAGAGGATGAAGAGGTCAATCAAAGGGATGATGAGTTTAATGGATTAATGGATTTGGAGAGACAAGTGAAGAGGAAAGGAATCTCTTTTGGTGGTTTCATCCTAGATCTACCATATCTTAAAAGACTTGATGCCATGATTGAGTCTTACAATTTATTATGTAATCAACTAGAGGATGCACTCGTAGTGAAAGATAAAGGCCATAAAGGGAATTATTCATCAGAGTATGATGAGGATAGTGATGAAGACTATTCAGTTCCTAGATCCCCTCCAATGGATTAGCCATTTTTTGAAGAATAGGTAGTAGAAGGATAAAATATAATTGACCTAACAGAGGTGCCAAACACTGAAGTCACTGATGAGCCCCCATTAAAGAAACAAAGAGTAGAAATAGGGGAGCCATTTCAGGAAAAGAGGAAAGAAAATAAAAAGAATAGAATTGGTTCTCTCATCACTGGTGATAAAGCTTATGATCATCAACTAAGAAAGAAGATAAGGCAAGGAAAAAAGCTACAAAAGGATGATGAAGAGGAGATTGAATTGCCTCTTCTAACATGCACGGATGAGAGATTGTTGTTGTATAGTCATAAAATGGAAGCACTTCCATTGTAGACTAGTTTAGCCTTCCGAGTAAGTTTTTTGGGGTCATGTCAAGCACCTTGAATGGGTTCCTGAATTGGATCTAGCTTTTTCCCCCTGTTCTGCCCCTTTTCCACTTTTTCCAGCCTATTTTTGACACCCCGGACTAATAAACTAGGACTTTGACCTTAGGGTCAAGGTCGACCTTTTTGGGTCAAGGTTGACCTCAACCTTGACCTAGGTCACAATTGACCTTTTTTAGGCCTGGGATTCAAATTTTAGAATTTTAGGGTTTCCAGATGTCGGTCTTTGGAAAAATTTATTTCCCACTTTTGGGTCGGTTGTTTCGGTCTTCAGAACTACAAATATTAAATTATATTTAATATAGGTCCTCTTCTAGGGGCATGGGTCTAATTGGAATTTAATTCTCCTATGTAGGCCTCTCTAGAATATTGTGCCCTAGTTTCATATAAAAGGAAGCTTTCTCCTCTCATT
>MU223268.1:1518354-1542628 GCA_018584345.1 Thuja plicata
ATCCATTGGTGGCCATTGAAGGATTCAAGCTCCATGGAGCCCTCTTGTTGAAGATTTCTCCATCTACATTCCTCCAAGCCTCTTCCTATTCAAAAACCCATTCAAGATTGGTGTTGAAGATCTACAATAAATTGATTGAAGACATCCTACATTCTACATTCTACATTCTACATCCTTTTTGGTGCATACATATTTTTGGATTCATGGATTCGAATCCGCCATAAGGACTTCTACAAGCAAGGTGAATTTGTTCATTTACTTTTTTTTATTTATGCAATTTCAATTATACTTTGAGGTTAGTTCCAAAATTGGGGTTTGACTAAGGCAAACCCCCCCCCCAGAAAAAAAAAAAAAATCCATTTTTCTTGCAAGTACAAGTTCAAAATAGAAGATCAGAGTGCAGATTCGAATACCCTTTTCAACAAACTTTCAGGATCCAAAAATATATTTCCTGTCGGAGACTTTTTAGGTCACTTATGCCATAGGTCAGAATCAGAAATTTTGGGTCAATGGTGACATTGACTTGAGGGTACAAATCATAACTATGTCAGAATGGAAAAATATTTTTGAGTTTTGTTCGTCTCTGCGTTTCTATTCCATATCTAGTCTCAAATTTTCCAGACACTAAGTGCATACCCCTAAAAACAAAATTCTTTAGATCTACAACATTTCAAGGTTAGTACTTTTCTCCTATCCATTTCAATTAAAGTTATCAATCTTTCTAAATATATTGTACATTCAAATAAATAAATGGTATTTAATATCTTCCTCTTAGCTCTTATTTCCAAATGACTGATTTATTTATGCATTGATCCTTCCTTTTGGGTTAATCAATTTGGATCCTTCATTTGTGTATCTAAGGATAAAAGAAGAGCATCTTATTTACCCCCTACATTTCAAAACACATCCTTTAAATGTAAGATAAAATAATAACAAACTAAACAATGCATATTTTATATCTTACAGCTGCATCAAGAGCAATTCTTCAATGATGATAATTTTATAAAAACTAAAGATTTTAAAGAGTTTCTTATTTAGAACAAGTAGAAGCAGGTAGGGGCATAGCTGCAATTGGCAGGAGGAGATTCGGTGACAAGTGAGTTCTTGTAGGAATTGCAATATTATGATCTTGATTCAAAGAAAATAACACTAGAAGAAGCTAGGAAATTGGTGAAGTCCAGTGAAATGTTGTTGGTGGAAGGATGGGACTTAGCCTCAGCTTTCATAATTAATCAAATAAGGAAGCAACCTGATGTCAAGCTATCATCAGAAATATAGGTTGGAGAGATGATAAGAGGACTTGGATATATTCCAAAATCCCAGGCCTTGGCAATGTGGAGCTTAGCTTCAAAGGATCAGAAGCCATCCTTGTTGAACATATAAGAAAAAATGGAAGGGGACAAGATCATTTAGTCTATCCAGAACATAGGAGACTTGGAAATTTCTCAAGTTCTCACTCATTTAGAACAACTAAATGAAGCTAAGGATGCCTAGATGTTTGAGAGATTCAAAAAACTAGCTAGTGAAACCAGTGATATAGTTAAGGACAGAGAGTTGTGTATGATCAAAATCAAGGCAGAGGAGAAGCCAATAGAAGAATTAACACAAACATTGCTAGAGATACTTGAAGTTTCCCTGCAGAGCATAAAGAAGGAACAGATGCTGAAGTTCAAACCAAGGAAACAGAGTATGCTTCAGCAGAAATAGGGTAGGTGAAAAATGAGCATAAAAATGTTGTTTTAGGAGCAATGAATGAAATTTTACAGCATATGATCAATTTGATAAGAGATAAAATAGATATAGTATATGCATCCTATGGTAAATTACCAGGCCTACAAGTGGAAGTAAACAATTTTGTTTCAAGTTTGAACCCTTACTATGATACATGGTCAGGAAGAACAGGATTATTTGAGAGGTTATCATCTTTGCAACCACATAGATCAGATCTGCCAGAGATAGTAACCCAGGTTGGGGTGGAGATAGAATAGATAGCGTCAACCTTGTCCTTTTTCAAGGGCAAGGCAAATCAGATTGAGGCAAGATTAAATATGTTTGGCCCTGATTACAACATATTTGTGCCACCAATCAGATTAGAAGACAATCAAATCAAGCCTCTAGCAGTATGGAGCTTGGAATTTGACACTGTACTACCTATTAAAGAGGTATATCTTTCTAACAAAGGAGAACTAGATATGGAAAGATACAACAAAGTTCTAGATGAAGCATTTAAGGCTGAAACAAATTTCAATAAGTTCATTACAGATGTCAAGAGCATTATGGATGCAAGGTGGGAGAGGTAGAAGACACAATTGGAGAACATATAGAGCTTTGAATGGATGAAGGAAGATTAATTCATAGCATGGGATGTTTTAACAAAGCCCAAGAAGAAAAATTGTGTCACTGTTGACCTGGACATTATTGATGAAGAATAGGAGGACACGTGGAACCTTCTCTTTGAGCACAAGGAGGTTAGCTATCTTGAAGAATAGTGTAAATTAGCCTGTAATGGCGGTCACTAGGTCTTGCTACAAATATCAAAATCTATCCTAAACACATACAGACAAAGGCGCAAAAGATCACAAGAAGACAAAGAACAAATCAGATTTCATTCTTCATTTTTTTCCATCCACCGCTTGGTTCTTTCTTTTCTTTTGTCTTTTCTATATATTTAGGGTTAGGTCTTAAAACCATTCAAAGCTTGTTGCATCCTTACTTCTTAAGGATTCTAAGATGGTTTTAGTGTTGGAATTAATGGGAAGTAGTACTAAGAGGGGAGGGGTGAATCAGTACCTCTAAAACTTTTAACACCTTTCACAATTCATCATTAGTAATCATTCAATTTTGTATTACCAACCATTATTGTTATTCTTTCTTATGCATGTATTGTTTGTTCACAATATTTAATATTTTTCAACATGTTAGCTCTTTTTCTTGCAGCACAACCTTAAAATGACAGTATACTGATTATACTTGAATGCAAACTCCTTTTTGGCAAGAGAAAGGCTAATTGATGAGGTATTTTGATAACACTAGGGATACCTATTATCACCTCCTTCTTTTTTAAGCTCTACAGACTTAGGTAGGTATTACCTATTAAAGATTACTGATTCTTCAGTCAATATGTTTGGTGGACTAGTTCATTCACTGGTTAGTTACTTCAGACCTCACTCTAACAACTTATAAAATACCTTGGAGATTGCAATGATTAATTTGAAACAGAGTACTATAAGCCAGGCTATGGTCTTGATAACATAAACCAATGA
The DNA here is from genome assembly GCA_018584345.1 of Thuja plicata. Classification (NCBI taxonomy): domain Eukaryota; kingdom Viridiplantae; phylum Streptophyta; class Pinopsida; order Cupressales; family Cupressaceae; genus Thuja; species Thuja plicata. The sequence goes on from MU223268.1 coordinate 1,521,618, forward strand.
GACAAGAATTTTCATTCTTCTTCCTTTTGATTTTAGGAGGGGCAACCTAATGATTCTCTCTAAAAGGAATCAACAAAATGGATTGCATCCTCCTGATACAAATCCTTATGAGTTCATCTCATTTTTTTTAAGTAAAAGAATATAATTGATTTGATTTTGATTATTGGATGAAGAAAAGACTGCAAATCAAACCCTAGACCAGTATCTACTCCTTGGGAAAAGAGTCAATGAAAATATGAATCCACAAAAACAAAATAATGAAGATACTATAGAGTGCCTTACAAACTATATGCAGCTGAGATAGAATGTCTTATAAACTATCCTCTCATTTCCATACTACTATATCAAATCCTCACATTTCTGATCAACCCTCTGAAATCACTTATGAAACTTAGTTCTCTACTTGAAAGAAACTCGTAAGCAATTAGACAAGCTACCTTGTAACTGGTATGTTTAAGATGCCTTACAAACTAAACATGCTAGAGCTATACATAGAAATATATAGAGACAACAACAATATGGAAGAGGAAAAACTACACTGTATTTCATTAATAAATTATGTTTCAACATATCCAGACCTTAAGCTTTCAAAAATATGCAAAGAAAGGAATCTTCTTTATAGTAAAATTTCTACAACTTGGGACCTGCTCTGAAACTTTTAAGGAGAGACTGAACAGACTCAGAAACCCCCAAAAATAAATCAGCCACAAGAACCACTAAAATAGAGAAAAGAAGGGAATAAATAGAAGCCAGGAAAACCCTAAAGCTCATGCTTGATAAAACACCCTCTTTCTCCAAAGAAATCTGATTCTACTTGCCATCGGTAACTGCCTTAAAAATTTGATTTATTTCATTAATATTTGACTCCATTTGTCTTTCCAAAGTCTGAATTTTATCTTCTGCAAATTTCCTTTATTTTGTCACTAAAAAGCTTATCGAATCTGATTTTATTTGCTGAGAAATATCTTATTTCATTCTTTGAAAAATCCCTCAGAATCTGATCACATTCTCTGCGAGTATCCTCCAAAATAGACTTTACCTTCTGCACATATCTGATTCTTATTCTCTGAGAAAATCTTCAAATCTGATCATCTTTTACAAAAATCTGATTTCAACTGGTTAATAAAAATCTTCTGGGAAAACTTCTCTTTTAAGTTTTGCAATAATAAAAAATATATTTTGTCTCATTCTGTGCAAATTTGATTTCCAATCTCTCTGTTCAAAATCTACTCAAAATTTAATTTGATCCTCTTAAAATATCCTTTGAATCTAATTTCAAAATCTGATCTTATTTGCTTGGAAATCAGATTTTTAATCTCCGAGCAATCTTTCAAGAATGCAATTTTCAAATCTTTGAAAAATAAAAAATCTGCACTAGACTATACAGATTTAATATTTCATGCAAATCTGATTTTATATTCCTTTTAATATTCCATGCACAAACTATAATATTTTAAATCATTTTAATTTTGAAATCTATGCATTTTCTCCTTTTATAATTCTATTTTATGCCTTTTTCTCCCAGAATGCGCCACTTGGCAAGCTCTGACTGGCTGCTCTTAACTGGTCTTGGAACTTCTTGTTTTAACCCTGGTTCACTTTTTCTCATTGTCTCTAAGTCTCTGAAATATTTCTTCAACTATGATTTGATTTGGAGACTTGGAGACAAGCCTTTAATCTCTAAGTCTCTGAGTAATTTTCTTGGCTTTGGAGACTTGGAGACTACTTCAGATCTTGACCATGCTCTCTGACCACACCTTAACCGCAGTTATCATTTCCTCTTTCTTTGAGTCTCTGAATAATTCCTTTAACTCTGGTTAGATCTGGAGACTTGGAGACAACCTTCAGTCTCCAAGTCTCTGAATAATTTTCTTGACCTTGAATCTGTCTGGAGACTTGGAGACTAACTTAGTCTCTAAGTCTCTAAGAGATTTCATTTGACCTTACCTTAACTACACTTTAACCATGGTTATCCTGCACCATGTAGTCTCTAAGTCTCTTGAAGTTTTCATTAACTTTGGTTAGATCTGGAGACTTGGAGACAACCTTCAGTCTCCAAGTCTCTGAATAATTTTCTTGACCTTGAGTCTGTCTAGAGACTTGGAGACTAAGGCTAAGCTTAACTCGACCATTAACCATGCCTTAAATATGATTACTTTGCACAATGTAATCTCCAAGTCTCATAATATTTTTCTTAACCATGGTTTGATTTGGAGACCTGGAAACAAGCTTTAGTCTCCAAGTCTCTGAACAAATTTGCTAACAATGAAATTATTGGGAGACTTGGAGACTAAATTTTTGAATGTTTTTAAAGTACTATGCATTTTACATTAAAATTATGGGGCCCACTAGTATTTCAAAATCTCCAGCCAAGAGGCCCACCAAATGGCCTCTTGGTTCTTTCTTCAAATCATATACTAAGTGCCTTAGTATATAAATACAAAAAACTTTTGCAGCCCTATGCATGTGGGATAAAACTCTATGCATTTTCTTAAACTTCTGATACTTCTCCAAATGCTTCTCACAAATAGCCATGTCTTCTTGTCTTTTAAAACCACCAGTCTCTTCCATAGGCTTGGGCGTCCCTCTCTGTGGATTCACTTTGCAATTTAAAGCTTTAAAAAACTTTTTTTTTAAAAACCCTCATCTTTGGCTGGTTTCAGCATGCTATTTGCTGATTTTGTTTATTTTTTATATGAAAATCATTCAAAACTCCTCGATAGAAGGTTGCACCCCTTCCTTGGCATCATTCTCTTGTTGTTTGGCACCTCCAATCATTCAAAAAACATAAGTAATTGTGCAGGCATTTTTGTTGTTGCTGGGTCATTTTTTGGCCTTCTACCACTTCAAAAATGGTCCAAACCATGTTAGAAATACTCCTAGGGTATGAGGTTTGCATTGGGAAAGAATATAGATGAATAAATGACCATTTTCAACCCGTAAAATTTCATAAAATCTGCCTGTAGCCTCAAAAACGTGATTGATATTCACTTTTAGTTCCAGAATGCACTATTAATTAGAAAAACTTAAAATCTCTTGATCAAGACTTATGCAGCTACCATGTTATACAAATTGCATAGCTTTTGTTTAAAACTTCCCTTCATAGTCTATGCAATTTCATTATCTTGGAGGTTTTCCTCTTGCTATACTTTGGTTTTTCAACTGACAAAATGCACTTGAAATTGTATTCAATAAAAACTTTTACCTCTATGTTTGCCTGTGCATTTCAACTCGCTGCGATCCCCAGAACAATCCATTCTCTCAAATAGAAATCTTACCTTTATGGAATCCATACAATGTCAAGAGAAAACCATGATTCGAAAGGCATCTCACTTTCACACCCATCAGTGCAATACAAATTGTCACAACACATGCCATGAGATAGGCTCTGCTGACTTTTAAATTTTATACTTCACACTGCTTCTTTTTTGTCTTCCATCAGAAAGTTCACATGCCTTAAATATTCTTTCACTTTGTAAATATAAACCATTTCACAATCAGTCCGCAAAGCATCAAACTGGCGGGCTTTAAAAACAATTTATTACAATTCTGCAAATTGGCTTCATTATTGGCAAGTAGCCTCCGGATCAAGCCTTGAAAACTGACTGAAAACTTCTTTTCAACCATGAGGTCTGGACAGTACATTCTTCTCTAGCATATGAACAATTTTCATTAACTAGACTAACTTTGAAAACACTCAGGCCAAAAGATAATAATATGCAAAGTATTCCATTTTATTATATTCTACAACTATTAGTATTCAGACTTGTGCAAACCCTGCCAAAGGTACCACTTGGAAAGTTATCATATCACCTCTTAAAGATCTATCACTTGGAAGAATGAGTCATTTATCCACATTGAATACACATGAAAAATGGATTAGACGGATTCATCCTTAGGTGTAAGTTGTAACTGTTCAAACTTAACAATTCAGAAAACTGTGCAAATGCAATATGCTGAAACAACATAAACTTCATCCGGATCAGTCATTGAAAGATTAGCAAGATATGCTCTGAGACTTCACCATCAGATTAATTATTACAGTTACATTCCATGAGAATTATTCCACAATTTGTTCTTGAAAATAACTCTCATAAAATGACCATTCCATTTACTCCCATTTTGCTTTGCACTGTCAAACTGCACAAACTGTCTTCAAATTTTGATTCAAAAACTAATCAAAAAGAGCCCCCAGAATTTGAACCTCTGGAACTTGATTCACCTTCACACACAGAACATGAATCTTTAACTGCCTGGCACTGAAAGTGAACTGATCTATCGGCATCAATTTGCAAAGTTAGCATCTTACAATTTTTCTGATTTTGCACTCAGCAAATATGCAAAAATTGGATTTGGAATCAAGTTGGGAAAGTGAACAACTGGATTGGTATGAGTCTGAAACTCTTCAAATGGGTACACTTTCATGTTTTCAACATGGGGGAACATTCAATTATGCAGGGCATTCAACTGGGTACAACTTGCAGAAGCTCAAAGTAGGCTATTCAGATATCTGGACATGACAGAGAAACAAGATAGTTCTGCAGGACCAACTTTGGGGAGACTGAAAAATTATCAAATGGATTCAAAATGGATTAGGATTTAAAAAATAAGCTCTTTAATATACATTTAAAACATTCACAAAGTGGCGAACTATGAAACTCAACAGGGTGCAAGTTATTCAGAAGCAAACTAAGCCTGGTACAACAAAATGACACTTAGGCAAAAATGCAGATTTAAGTGAACACCTCAAAATGACCACTCCCTAAACATGTTAGATTTGAAATTTAGGAGCTAGAACCTACTGCATATGTCAAATGAAAGGTGTTGAACCCTTTTCCCAAGTGGTATATCATAAAAATCATCAAGGTGCCTTTTACAAGCACTCCCAGATTGGCCTCCTCACAAAAGTTTTTCATGGGTACTCACCTTGCCTTATATAAAATTTCAAAATGGTCACTCCAAATTTGTGCCAAATTTGAGAGTACCAACAATGGCTCTGACTGTGGATGTGCGCCCCATGCGGTCATGCAGAGAAATTTCAGAATCTCATGGTAGAAGCAGACCATCCCAAAACTTAAAATCAGATTTTATCTCTTTTTACTTTCCTCTTTCAAAACTCTTCACTCATCTCAAAAATCGGGAACCTCTTAACTGAAAGAAAACACACAACTGAAAGGGAAAGAGACTATACAATATGTACTTTATTTACAAGAGGCCCAAAGCCCCGCAACTAAAATTAACTCTTACCTCTGTCATAAATCTGGTTTTCATCTTAACAAATCAGAGATAAGCTAAAATTATCATTTCCATGCATTTGATCAATCTTATTTCCATTATCCATTAACTCAAGATAAAAAAATATTATCATAATCCATTTGAGAACTAAATTGGAAATGATACCAATTCTGAAAAGTATGTGGCATATGGATGATGCATTCATTAGTTAGCAAAAATTGAGATTCAATGCAATAATCAGAAATGCCTAGCTTATTGCCACATCTTTGATAATCACCTTCTGGCTAGAAAATAAAACACTCAAAATCTGCCATATTGCTTGGGTTAGCATTATTAAATTCATCCACATCAATAGTTTGCAAATCAGATAAGAAATCAACATATTGCACCTTATGCAAAAACTAAAAAATTTCACCGCTTGGGATATGATCTGGCTCATTCTTCAAAGTATAAGGAACAACAATCTAAGGAACATCATAGTTAAGCTCATCATAGACATCATGGATCTTATGCAAATGGTTCTGACTTTCTTTAGGAGGAGATAAATCAAGAACATCAAAAGAACAAGATTCATCATCTTCATGATCAAACAATGGTAATCCCATATCATAATCCATACTCCTTTTCTCAAAAGGATTACCATCCTACATCTTGTCATTGACTTCCATATTCATATCAGAATATTCAAAAATACCTTTTGCAAATTATCAGCATCATTCAAATCTAAAACTTGTTGGTGGGTGGGTGGGAAAACATTAGCACATTCATCATAAACATGTGAATCTTGAGCAACTGAAGGACTATCCCTTAATAGTTCATTAGAAAATTCAGAATCTGAAAAATATTTACAATCTACACAACTATCCTGATCAGTGCTCAAAATGATATATGGAGTCTCTTTATCCCTTAAATCTGCAATAACTCTGATGCTTTCATCATCTGACATATCATCCTCAACCTGATTGTGCTCTAGTGACATAGGAATATAAGGAAAATCATAAATACAAGTATCAACACTCTGAATATCTAATACATATTCCTTATCAAATTCAATATGTGTGAAGTGTTGAGATTCAAGTCTATCTTTCCCTAAAAATCTGAGGTATTCACAAGACAATAATTCTGAAATTTGTTCACTATGAAGTGAACAACTATCATCATTTATATTTATCTCTGATACACTTTCACAATCAGTATTCTCATAATCATTTTCACAATCATCCTTCGTACCCTCAGCAATCTTATCAATATCAAAACTTATATTTATAGGGCATGAAGAAAGAGAGTCATCTTCTGATACATACCTCTAGAAATTAGTAACCAAAATTTCTAAGGTTTTCTCACTACTTAGCAAGGATTGACACTCTTGTTTGTCCTCATTAGCTTCTTGCTTAATGCTGCAAATTTCTTCCTCATTGGAACCATGTAGTGAGATTTCTCGGTCCATATCATCTTGTGCAAAGAAATCACTATAATCACTTACATCCGCATCATAGTTATCATCTTGTTGTCCACACAAAACATTTTCACTGCCTTGCTACTCACCAAATTCATCATTAGTATCAGAATCAGAAAAACTTTCAGCATAAATGGACTCATCATTATAACCATAATAACTAGATTGGATATCACTAGATTCAGCCTCATTAGCATAACTAGATTCATATTCAGTATCTTTAACATTTCAGATTCAATATCACTAAATTCAACTTTAGATATGTCCTTTAAAGAAAGATTTTCTACATGCTCTATCCATTGCATAGTATTCCAAATAATGTCCACCCTCTGGGCTTTGAGAGCTTGGAAAATTTATAGAATCAGGAAAACAAAGTTCAACAAACAAATTTTCCCAAACAAACTCCTGAGGACAGAAAGGGATATTATACTCCTCAATCTTAGTAGTAAATCTCATGTAGAAATTATATTGAGACTCACCCTCATTTCTGCTCATACTTTCTTGTAATGTTTTAACCACCCTTTCTTGAATCTTTTGTCTTATTACTTTAGTTTCTGCACTAACAAGTTCAAGTTCTAGCGAAGGGCTTTCAGATTCAAACATATCATGATTATCACTATTCTTCCCATTACCATACTGCTCAACAAAACAATCTTCTAATGCAGCCATAGATCCTATTGAACCATGAGGTAATTGCTTAAACCAATCTATAGCATCTTCAACTAGAGATATAGAAAATAAATTTGTTAATACATCCTCGTGTGTAATGTCATGATCATCTATCAAATCAGAAAACTTTCTTATATGTTCCTTAGCTGATTGCTTATCTAGACCAATAAACTTTGGCAAACAATCTCTGATTTTTGATGGAATAGGATTTGGGTACTCAGGGATACCTTCAAAGTTTATAGCATTACACAACCTACCCCAAAATAGGTGTGACATCTTAACAAGTAGAATAACTACAAACTGCCTCTTTCTTCCCTCTTAACTTAGTGCTAACCACTTAATAGGGAAAATATGTAAAACTAATTTTCATGGAACAAAACAAGTTATCCAATGAAAATAAAAAATACCTGGAGAATGAATGAAGCTACTGAAAATTATTTGATTTGAAGTCACCTCCAAACCACCTTCAAAACTTTGTAGAGTTGCCACCTCTTTTCAAAGGAAAAGATTTAAATAGCTGAGATATCCTCACCCCACTCTGACCTTCTTCAAATCAGAAACTTTCATACACCTCCAATATAGAGTTTTTTTTTATGATACCTCTAATCATAGGAGTCCAAAGATCTGTTGTCCTTTTCACTGTAAGTCCACTTTTCTTTTTTGTAGTCTTTCTACAAATATGCACACTAGTGCAAATCAAAGAACTCAAAGTCGCCACTCACCACATTTGAGATTGTATAGGTATTTCTTCAAGAATTTAGACTTTCAGACACTTTGCAATGACAAATTGAATAGACTTGACTCTTTTTACAAAAAAAAAGGAATGTTTCTTTCCAAACAATTGATTGTATAACCAGACTCTGGGATAATTCAGCAAAGCAGGGCTACAACTTACTTATACTAACTTAATCACTTTATCCCCAGTGGAGTCACCAATTTGTTAGCTCTTTTTTTTTGCAGAACAACCTTAAAATGACAGTATACTAATTATACTTGAATGCAAACTCCTTTTTGGCAAGAGAAAGGCTAATTGATGAGGTATTTTGATAACACTGGGGATACCTATTATCACCTCCTTCTTTTTGAAGCTCCACAGACTTAGGCAGGTATTACCTATTAAAGATTACTGATTCTTTAGTCAATATGTTTTGTGGACTAGTTCATTCACTGGTTAGTTACTTCAGACCTCACTGTAACAACTTATAAAATACCTTGGAGATTGCAATGATTAATTTGAAATAGAGTACTATAAGCCAGGATATGTTCTTGATAACATAAACCAATGAGACAAGAATTTTCATTATTCTTCCTTTTGATTTTAGGAGGGGCAACCTAATGATTCTCTCTACAAGGAATCAACAAAATGGATTGCATCCTGCTGATACAAATCCTTATGAGTTCAGCTCATTTTTTCTAAGTAACAAAATATAATTGATTTGATTTTGATTATTGGATGAAGAAAAGACTGCAAATCAAGCCCTAGACTAGTGCCTACTCCTTGGGCAAAGAGTCAATGAAAATATGAATCCACAGAAATAAACTAATGAAGATACTATAGAGTGCCTTATAAACTATATGAAGCTGAGATAGAATGCATTACAAATTATCCTCTCATTTCCATACTACTATATCAAATCCTCACATTTCTGATCAACCCTCTAAAATCACTTATGAAACTTAGTTCTATCCTTGAAATAAATTCATAAGCAATTAGACAAGCTACCTTGTAACTGGTATGTTTAAGATGCCTTACAAACTAAACATACTAGAGGTATACATAGAAATATATAGAGACAACAATAATATGGAAGAGGAAAAAATACACTATATTTCATTAATAAATTCTGTTTCAACATATCCAGACCTTAAGCTTTCAAAAATATGCAAAGACATGAATCTACTTTATAGTAAAATTTCTACAAATTGGGACCTGCTCTAAAACTTTTGAGGAGAGACTGAATAGACTCAGAAAACCCAAAAATAAAGCAGTCACAGGAACCACTAAAACAGAGAAAAGAAGGGAATAAATAGAAGCCAAGAAAACCCTAAAGCTCATGCTTGATAAAACACCCTCTTTCTCCAAAGAAATCTGATTTTACTTGCCATCAATGACTGCCTTCAAAATCTGATTTATTTCATTAATATTTTACTCCATTTGTCTTTCCAAAGTCTGACTTTTATCTTCTACAAATTTCCTTTATTCTGTCACTAAAAATCTTGTCAAATCTAATTTCATTTGCTGAGAAATATCTTATTTCATTCTTTGAAAAATCCCTCAGAATCTGATCACATTCTCTGCGAGTATCCTCCAAAATAATCTTTACCTTCTGCACATATCTGATTCTTATTCTCTGAGAAAATCCTCAAATCTGATCATCTTTTAAAAAAATCTGATATCAATTGCTTAATAAAAATCCTCCGGGAAAACTTCTCTTTCAAGTTTTGCAATAAAAAATTATATATTTTGTCTCATTCTGTGCAAATTTGATTTACAATCTCTCTGTTCAAAATCTGCTCAAAATTTAAGTTGATCCTCTTAAAATATCCTTTGAATCTGATTTCAAAATCTGATCTTATTTGCTTGCAAATCTGATTTTTAATCTCCGAGCAATCTTCCGGGAATGCATTTTTCAAATCTTTGAAAAATAAAAAATCTGCACTAGACTATAGAAAAGACTATACAGATTTAATATTTCATGCAAATCTGATTTTATATTCATTTTAATATTCCATGCACAAACTATAACATTTTAAATCATTTTAATTTTGAAATCTATGCCTTTTCTCCCTTTATAATTCTATTTTATGCCTTTTTCTCCCAAAATCCACCAGAATGTGCCACTTGGTAAGCTCTGACTGGCTGCTCTTAACCGGTCTTGGAACTACTTGTTTTAACACTGGTTCACTTTTTCTCATTGTCTCTAAGTCTCTGAAATATTTCTTCAACTATGATTTGATTTGGAGACTTGGAGACAAGCCTTTAGTCTCTAAGTCTCTGAGTAATTTTCTTGGCTTTGGAGACTTGTAGACTACTTTAGAACTTGACCATGCTCTCTGACCACACCTTAACCGTAGTTATCATTTCCTCTATGTCTCTGAGTCTCTAATAATTCCTTTAACTCTGGTTAGATTTGGAGACTTGGAGACAACCTTCAGTCTCTGAATAATTTTCTTGACCTTGAGTCTGTCTGGAGACTTGGAGACTAACTTAGTCTCTAAGTCTCTAAGAGATTTCATTTGACCTTACCTTAACTGCACTTGATCTGTGGTTAGCCTGCACCATGTAGTCTCTAAGTCTCTTGAAGTTTTCATTAACTTTGGTTAGATCTGGAGACTTGGAGACAACCTTCAGTCTCCAAGTCTCTAAATAATTTTCTTGAACTTGAGTCTGTCTGGAGACTTGGAGACTAAGGCTAAGCTTAACTCGACCATAAACCATGTCTTAACTATGGTTACTTTGCACAATGTAATCTCCAAGTCTCATAATATTTTTCTTAACCATGGTTTGATTTGGAGACCTAGAGACAAGCTTTAGTCTCCAAGTCTCTGAACGAATTTGCTAACCATGAAATTATTGGGACACTTGGAGACTAAATTTTTTAATGTTTTTAAAGTATTGTACATTTTACATTAAAATTATGGGGCCCACCAGTATTTTGAAATCTCTAGCCAAGAGGCCCACCAAATGGCCTCTTGGTTCTTTCTTCAAATCATATACTAAGTGCTTTAGTATATAAATACAAAAAAAATTTCCAGTCCTATGCATGTGGGGTAAAACTCTATGCATTTTCTTAAACTTCTAATACTTCTCCAAATGCTACTCACAAATGGCCATGTCTTCTTGTTTTTTAAAACCACCAATCTCTTCCATAGGCTTTGGCGTCCCTCTCTGTGGATTCACTTTGCAATTTAAAGCTTTAAAAAACTTTTTTTTAAAAAACCCTCATCTTTGGATGGTTTCAGCATGTTGTTTGCTGATTTTGTTTATTTTTTATATGAAAATCATTCAAAACTCCACCATAGAAGGCTGCGCCCCTTCCTTGGCATCATTCTGTTGTTGTTTGGCTCCTCCAATCATTCAAAAAACATAAGTAATTATGCAGGAGTTTTTGTTGTTGCAGGGTCATTTTTTGGCCTCCTACCACTTCAAAAATGGTCCAAACCATGTTAGAAATACTCCTAGGGTATGAGGTTTGCATTGGGAAATAATATAGATGAATAAATGACCATTTTCAACCCGTAAACTTTCATAAAATCTGCATGTAGCCTCAAAAAGGTGATTGATATTCACTTTTAGTTCCAGAATGCACTATTAATTAGAAAAACTTAAAATCCCTAGACCAAGACTGACGCAGCTACCATGTTATACAAATTGCATAGCTTTTGTTTAAAACTTCCCTTCATAGGCTGTGCAATTTCATTATCTTGGAGGTTTGCCTCTTTCAATACTTTGGTTTTTCAACTGGCAAAATGCACTTGAAATTGTATTCAATAAAAACTTTTACCTCTATGTTTGCTTGTGCATTTCAACTCGCTGTGATCCCCAGAACAACCATTCTCTCAAATAGAAATCTTACCTTTAGGGTATCCAGACAATGTCAAGAGAAAACCATGATGCGAAAGGCATCTCACTTTCACACCCATCAGTGCAATACTAATTGTCACAACACATGCCACGAGATAGGCTCTGCTGACTTTTAAACTTTATACTTCACACTGCTTCTTTTTTGTCTTCCATTAGAAAGTTCACATGCCTTAAATATGCTTTCACTTTGTAAATATAAACCATTTCGCAATCAGTCCCCAAAGCATCAAACTGGCGGGTTTTAAAAACAATTTATTACAATTCTGCAAATTGGCTTCATTATTGGCAAGTAGCCTCTGGATCAAGCCTCGAAAACTGACTGAAAACTTCTTTGCAGCCATGGGGTATGGATAGTAAATTCTTCTCTAGAATATGAAAAATTTTCATTAACTGGACTGGCTTTGAAAACACTCAGGCCAAAAGATAATAATATGCAAAGTATGTCATTTCATTATATTCTACAACTATCCGTATCCAGACTTGTGCAAACCCTGCCAAAGGTACCACTTGGAAAGTTATCATACTCTTAAAGATCTATCACTTGAAATAATGACTCATTTATCCACTATGAATACACATGAAAAAGGGCTTGGCCGAATTCATCCTTAGGTGTAAGCTGTAACTATTCAAACTTAGCAATTCAGAAAACTGTGCAAATGCAATATGCTGAAACAGCATAAACTTCATCCGGATCAGTCATTGAAAGATTAGCAAGATATGCTCTGAGACTTCACCATAAAATTAATTAGTACAATTACATGCCATGAGAATTATTCCACAATTGGTTCTTGAAAAAAACTCTCATAAAATGACCATTCCATTTACTCACATTCTGCTTTGCACTGTCAAACTGCACAAACTGTCTTCAAATTTTGATTCACAAACTAATCAAAAAGAGCCCCCAGAATTTGAACCTCTAGAACTTGATTCACCTTCACACATGGAACATGAATCTTCAACTGGCTTGCACTGAAAGTGAACTGATCTATCAGCATCAATTTGCAAAGTTAGCATCTTACAATTTTTCTGATTTTGCACTCAGCAAATATGCAGAAATTGGATTTGGAATCAAGTTGGGAAAGTGAGCAACTAGATTGGTATGAGTCTGAAACTCTTTAAATGGGTACACTTTCATATTTTCAACATGGGGGAACATTAAATTATGCAGGGCATTCAACTGGGTACAACTTGCAGAAGCTCAAAGTAGGCTATTCAGATATCTGGACATGACAGAGAAACACGATAGTTCTGCAGGACCAACTTTGGGGAGACTAAAAACTTATCAAATGGATTCAAAATGACTTAGGATTTAAAAAATAATCTCTTTAATATACATTTAAAACATTTCCAAAGTGGAAAACTATGAAACTCAATAGGGCGCAAGTTATTCAGAAGAAAACTAGGCCTGGTACAACAAAATGACACTTAGGCAAAAATGCAGATTTAAGTGAACACCTCAAAATGACCACTCTCTAAACATGTCAGATTTGAAATTTAGGAGATGGAACCTACTGCATATGTCAAATGAAAGGTTCTAGACCCTTTTCCCAAGTGGTATATCATAAAAATCATTAGGGTGCCTTTTACAAGCACTCCCAGATTGGCCTCCTCACAAAAGTTTTTCATGGGTACTCACCTTGCCTTTTAGAAAATTTCAAAATGGTCACTTCAAATTTGTGCCAAATTTGAGAGTACCAACACAACATTTATAGAAACATTCATGAAAATGATAAACACATAACATAAGATATGGTATTGTAGAAAACTCCTGTTAGGAAGTAAAAACTGTGATGAGGATGGCACCCACAAAACTTTACTATCTGCAGAATGGAAGGGAGCCGGTTAAGGCTTAAAATTTGATCACTTCTGATGATCTACCCTGTTAGGAGTATTAAGGTGGAGAAATTTTATGATCTACTTTGTTAAGAGCTTTAGCAACATTGATTTAAGTGTGCACTCAATTATGAGATTTACAATAGGACGGTTAAGCCCACCTTTCTTGAAAGGATTTCATTAGTGTACTACACTTGTTAGAATGAGTACAAATGTTGATCTGACTGTATGCAATCTACTATTTCTAATTTACAGATCCATTAAAGCTCTTACAATAATAATATCACCTTAAGTGATTGATTAATACCTTTTCTCTACTTGTCGCTAGCCTCTGTTATGTTCTTGAAAACTGATTTGATTTTGTTTGTGTTCTTTTGGATAAATTGTTTGTCTGGTCTTTAGTTTCTCTCCATGGCTACTATCTTCATTGATCAACAACTATTCTCAATGGATTGAGCACCTATTTATACAAGTATTTGACCTATCTTGGAATTCACATTTTACAATGTTAACTCTCAGATCCAAGGTTTGCAACTTGACCTTGATCTTTAGTTTGCATGTTTTAAAACAGTAAAACTTATTAAAACAATAATGATTACATTCCTTTCTCCGCACATAATGGATTTAAAAACAAATCAAGAAGCTATAAATACAAATTCAATTATTTATCTAACATGGAAAGTCAGATCCACTTTTTGCGGGATGTAACTGACTGTCAATTCTTGGTCGTCGGTTTGAACTTGCAGTCTATCGGCGTTCCTTGACTGAAATATTCATTAGGTTCCCTGTATCTTTCAAATTCCTCTCTTTTTTGTTCTGTCGGGTAGCACTGTTGTTACTCATCAAGTTTATTTTACCTTTTTGTCATCAGATAACACATAATAGTGTTTGTCAGGTAACCTTGGCATCAAATAGTGTTGTGCCCTGTCTGTCGGTGTAGAGTAAATTGATGGTGCAGATCATGTTTTTCTCTAAGTATACTAATGGAAAAATATAATGCCTTCAATCTCCCCCTTTGACATTAGTATCAAAAATTGATATGTGCATAATACTAAACTCTTTTGGTATGTATACACCATGTTTATATCCTTTTCATAATGACTCCCCCTAACTATGTGCATCGGTATAGTATATGTATATGTACATGTATACTATTCATTCTGTGTATGTACATTATTTCCCCTTTCTTTTACTATACATATGATTTCCTCCTTTTAACTGAGGTGAGTGAACATATCAAATTCCCCCTTTCTTTGACACTGATGACAAAAATGTACAACTTTTAATATGCCAAAATTGTGACAAAAAAAATGTGCAACTTACAATGTATCAAAAATGTTAGAATGGGTTGTTTTGATATCTTCCAGCAGTTTATCCCATTGTTCTTTCAGCTATTCTAGTGCCATGTGTTGCAGCTCTAGTCTTGTGTGCATATCATAAATATTGTCCAGGACAGACATTTCTAGGGTGGCAATTAGAGTATTTGTTTGTGTCATATTTTGTTTAAGGAGTGTAAGTGTCGGTAAGAGCTTAACTTGGAGCTCATTGACCTCATCACTATACTTCATCTCTGCAAACTGTATGTCCTATCTCTATTTTCTAGCCTGTATGATTTGTTCATTGTGCAATTTAAGTGATTCTTCTGTGTTGGCTAGACTCTGTGCACTAGACTTAAGATCAGCATCTATTTTTGCTATCTTGTTGGTATACTCCTAAGTGAGTTGATCTAAAGTGCACAATTTCTTTATTAAGGTAACAACTTCTGATAGAATTGGATCAATTGTACTTACCAATTTAGATAGCTTGACCTTTTTCAGTGCCACTTCCTGGCTTATTTTCTCTGCGAGCTTGAATTCATACTTTTGTTCAAGTCTCTCTTCCATAACCTTCTCAGCATTGGTATTTTGAGATGTTATTGCATCTATGAGTATGACCAGTTGATCAAGCATTGGAGATTTGTTATCAATATCTATGTCTGGTACAATTTGTTGAAGTATATTTCTTGCTACTTCCAGTACCTTGGCCTCTTTTTCTGCTCTCTTTAGTTTGTCTTGAATAGATTTTCTTTCACAAAGCTTAGCATATTTTGTCAATGCAGTCAAATCCAATGTTCTTCGATCACAGACTAGAATCTCAATGATTTCATCTAGAGTTACTGGATTCTTATTCTTTCCTTTCTTCTTTGAGATTTGAGGGGGTGCAGATGTATGAACTACCATAGCTAGTTCATTTGTGCAATCTGAATTACTTGGTGAAGGTTTTGTAGAGGATGCATCTTGTGTCTTCTTCTTAGTGGAAACCTGTTGGTTATTTGAAGATGTCTCTTCATTGACCTTGGGTGTTTCTGCAGAATGTGCTCCTAATTTCTTCTCTAGCTCATCCTTTTTTCCTTCGTCACCTTTCTCAGTTGGTTTGTCCCCTATTTCCTTTTGAGTTTTTTCCTTATTCTGATCAATAGAAGTGTCTTTCTGATCATTGGTTTTATGACTGCCTTGTGTATTTTCTTCTGATCCTCTGGGTTTAGTGTATCCCATTGTCTAATCTTTTTATCAGTCATTGTGCCATGAGTAGCAATGGATTTGGTAGCTTCATCAACTGTTTGATTTCTGAATTTCTTCTTTCCTATATCAGGCTCATCATCTTTAGTGTCATCCAAGTCAACCTTTGTCCTAACCAACCTTTTCCTCTTCTTTGGTCGTGTGGCTTTGATAGTTTGTTGTCTTGTTCTTTTTGATGGCTTCTCCCTCATATAGGTCCTTACTTGACCTTTCTTAAGTGGTGTGATGTCGGTTGCAGCAGTTTGACTCCTTGTCCTTTACTTCTTTGCAGGAGGTGGAGATGGAGGTGTATTAGATTCAGTAGCCTCTCTATCTGATTTCTTTTCTTCTAGTTCTTCATTGATGGTGCCCTGTTCATCAATTTCCTCTTGTTGATCTTGCTCTTCCTCTGTGACCGATAGAATCTTCTTGAGATTCTTAACCATTTTATCCTTTTTTTTATAGTCTTCTTGACTTCTAGGCCTTGTTTTATCTTAGATTTGGCCTCTTCATATGTTCCAAACCTTGGTTTTTTCTTATCAACGGGCTCATTGATCAGTGCCTCAATTGTACTTTTATCTTGATCAATATTGATCTCATAATCTAATGGTGCTAACCAAGCTGTTCTTGGTACAACCGGTTTGATATGGGTGTAATCTATGTCTTCCATAAAACATATTTCATCTTTCTATTTTTCAACTAGCTGTTCATGAATCCTAGTTCTTTCCATCATCTTTTCCTTAAAGTCAAGGAAGTATGCAGACATAACAGACTCAAAATTGTCTCCTAGTGACTTAATCAATTCACTAATCTATTGGGTTACCAATTTGGTAGTGTCCCATACAACTTTTCCTACTGAAGGAAACTATTCTTGAAAATAGAAAAATGTACACATGATAAGTGATCCAAACTTACATGTGTTGCTCTTTGCAGACCTGATTTTGATCATGTTCTCATCAAGTTGTTTTAATAGGATCTCACACAGATCCATCTGAATTCCTTTTGTTACAATCTCCTAATTTGTGCTTACTGTTGTTGCAAAAATGTTGTTCAGTCTGCTATCCTGAAAGGTTTTATACCCAATAACACATGCACCAAATTTTAGCTCTTTGTCGGTGATTGTGTTCACTTTAAGACCTCTGTTGTCTCCTTCTGCATTGGTGAGTTTTGTAACTTCTTTCATGGATGGATGCTTGTGTTCCCTAGGCTTGTTGGTTATCAGATAACCAATAAAAGTGTGAAGAACATCCTTGGTTATTTTCTTAGGTTGGTCTAGCCATAGCTTGTTGTCATGCAACCTGCTTAAGACTAACCTAATCCATTCTATTTTGAATTCCCTCGGTAAATTTAGGGCATTGGTTAACCCTTTGACCTCCAAGTGTTTGTGCTCTTCCTTTAGATTTCCTTCGGCATCACATAGCTTCTTAAAAGCTTCATCCATTTCAAGATCACCTATTTCTATGATCTTGCAGTGAATGTAAGACCTAACGTCTTCTATGAGCAAAACCCTAGGTGGAATTTTTGAAAATACGTCAGCTTCATCGGGTTTTGATGCAATTTCTGGGAAGATTTTGTACTTAGGTTCTACACATGTACTATTCTTGATCAGTTTTACCATATCCTTCTTCTCATTCTTCATCTTAGCGGTTCTTGAGGTGGTTGCCATTGTATTTCAAGTATTTAGGGTATTCTTGAAATTAGGGCTTTCTTGATAAAACAATGACAGAGATCTTTTGGTGCCTTTGTTACTTACTTTAATTTGCAATAGTGATGAAAGATCTATTTTCTATTTGTGATGAATATATCTGGGGACACTTCTACCTTCTACTCTTTAATTGCTTCATTTTTCTCTCTGCTTTCTCTTCAAATCATGGGTGAAAAATGAATTTGTCCCGTCCTCTATTTATAGACTTTTTGACTTAAGTCTTTGCATTAAATGCTCAACGACTCGTCAGGCCGTGAAAAATGGTTTCATCGAGAGGACATTTCAAATCATCATCGGTGAAGACATGATGCATTTGGGCAGTTGTTAACCATTTCACTTTTACCGATGGATATCGGTATTCTGTCACGACAACTTCCAAACTTTTCTTGCTTACTGACGGTTGTCGGGTTACATTGGCAATTTACCATTTTTACTAGTTGATCGACAATTTATGGTAAGTGTAAAAAACTCATCATTATGTTTCATTGATGATTTTTTAGTAAGTTTTTACTGATGGTGTTTCATTCTTAGATTTGTAACAAGTAAATTAATATGCATCTTTGGTTCATGCAGATTTTGACTATCTATCAATTTGTATAATGGAACTTGTTGGTGCTATTTCCTATCCTAAGTGTGCCTTGTAGTTTTTATTAGGTCTCCTATCTTTGAAGTGTCAAGGGTTTTTAAATTGGTATTAAATTTGATTTTATGCCTTTGCAAAATGTGCCTAAACCCTCAACCTATTTGAAAGTGGTAAAAAATGACTAAAAAACCCTAAGTGCTTTGACCGATTCTATTCTTGCGTTACTTTTTCGGTCACTTAAGTCATCCTAAGTTATGTGTTCACGCTGAATAGGTTGCTTTTCGCCTAAAATTTTGTAATATCCTAACCACTTTATTAAATCCTAAGTCTCACCATATGGGTCCCTTTACATCATCACCTTATGTGTCATGCAAGTCAGAAAAAATCTAATGGTCGGCGTATCCACTTATGTCTAAGATGCTCGACATCTAATGAGTACACGGATAAGCGGTGGTGACGCGTGTCTTTGGTGGGGCTGGGCTGTTGTTAAGGCGCTCAATTAAATGGTAAGAAAATGTTAAAAGATCTAACAATCGGTGTATCCGCTTATGTCTAAGATGCTCGACATCTAATGAGTAAGCGGATAAGCAGTGGCGACACATGTCTTTGGTGGGGCTGGGCTGTTGTAAAGGCGCTCAATTAAATGGTGCACAAGTTTCAAAAGATCGAATGGACCACTTATTAGCTTAAAGGGAAAGTACACAAAATCTAACAAGTAAGCGAATAAGCGGTGGCGACATCTGGCAGTTGGTGGGCCCAGGTATATGCAACTTGCGGGATGTTAAGCTTAAGTTAAGTTGGTTAGCATCTGACGGCTCGCTTATTTGCTTATGTCTAAGATGCTCGACATCTAACGAATAAGCCGATAAGCGGTGCCAACACGTGTCCTCAGTTAGCAGTTGTTTTTGGGAAATTAAGATGGTCGCCTGATGCAAAGAATAGTGCCCAGAATCAACGATTCAAATTCAAAGTTAATAAAACAAGTTGCAGAGAGTTGTTAAGCCGTGAAACTGAAGCTAGTGAATTAATTACACAACATGTGGCAACTCCAGTCAAATTCAATTCGAGAGACTGATTTGATTGTGGTCGTAAAATGATTAAGCTGACTACTGTCTAAATCATTTACCAAAACCATTTACGCAAAGATGGAATTACAAAACAAAACCAGCTTCAAGCGACTTTTGTGCAGAACGGGTAATTTTACTGATTCACTAAGCATTCCAATTGAGATAGAATTGCAGTTCAAAGAAGGATTTAGAACTCCTGTTCCAGAATCCGGTTCTAGTCTTGATAGAAAACCATTAGAATGGCCCCTAGAGATGAAATCACCGAACAGGTTGACTACCAAAAATGGAATGTTAGGGAGGATTTACTACAGCAGTTACCATTGTCTTCAGGGGATGCCACCCAAGCCAAGAAAGCAATACCGCAGCATCCCCACTTCAGAATTGGGGAAGGGCTATATGATTGAGGAAGGTGGGCAAGAGATGCTACCACAATTTTTGATGCCCTAGCTCTATTTAGAGCAGCTTATAATCAGAGAATGGCCCCAACCCCAGATTGTAATATTTGCGAACTAGATGTTGGTAAGCTAGTAGCACCTAGTGTCTTCATGGATAGTGATTTTCTCATTTTAATATCAAACACTTATGACAAGGTGTCTAGGGTTGTTAGAGACACCCGGGGAAATTTAATACTGACTGTAACAGCAGATGAAATTAGAAAAATTTTCAAGTTGACTAATACTTCCCAGAGTATGGATGATATTGACCTTGAATCTTTCAAAGAAATATACAATAACCAGAGGGATTATTACAGAGGTGAAGTAGTGAAGGGATATGCAAGAAAGATAGGATATTTAGTTGTAATAGGGCCAGGAACCCCCGAACCCTTCAAAGTAGATTTATTCATTGGCAAAGCCAGAAAAATGTACAGTTCCCTATGTAATGTCTTAGGGATAAATGAGGAGGCAGCCATGCCAGTCCAGATAATGTTGATGGTGGTTCAAATTCTACATCCCCATTTATCAGTAGTGTTTGATTATGCATCCTATATTTCTCAGGAGATGCATGATGGTTTGTCAGGGATCACGGATGGCAATATACAAAAGCCTATGGGTTGGTATTCCCTTATGATGCACATGTTCTTATTTAACAATGCAGATTTCTTTGAAGAAGAAATGGAATTGGAGAAATTCCAAGATGACGAAGAGTTGCATGTTTAGATGTGGAGTGCAGACTTGTCCTGGGATAGAAAGAATGCAAGTTATGTATACTTTGAAAAAGTTTTTTCTACCAGACTTAAGTCATTGTTAAGCAACCAAACTGCAAGAATTCATAATGAAATATTGATGCTTTTAAGGCCTATGGAGTATGCCCCTGAGTTGAAAATTGCTCACAACTGGGGAG
>MU223268.1:1558693-1583615 GCA_018584345.1 Thuja plicata
GGCTGAGGCAGCTAAATGAAGCACTAACTAGCAGAACAAAAAGTATTGTCACTTTGGCAAATACTGGATGGTTTGTGCTAACTATAGATATTTTGAGTAAAGCCAAGGCATTTTTTGAATCTTGGGAAGCAGAGATTGAGAAGGCTAACAATGATTGGGAGGATTTCAACAACCTGAAGGATGAGGTTCTCAATTTCAATTGGCCAAGCGATGAGGTGTTCACCTCATGGGTTAGCAAGTATGGAGTAGTCACCTTGGTAGCATGAGACAACAAATATGAAGGGGACAGCTAACACCAAGGAGGTTGAATGAATGGAGAAAATAAGATATTTGGGGCCTCTACACCAATAAGAGAGAAAGATCCAGATGATAAAGACCCAACTACTTCGGAACAACCTCAAGCATTCAGGCGGTCACAAGACAAATAATCACATGGCTTGTAGCAAATATTGTTATCTCTTCAGCCAGAAGTTTTGTCTCTTCTTGGAACTATATTTTGTCCTGTAGCCCAGTCATCCGTAGCTTGTTGTATCCTTATTCTCCAAAAGGATTCCAAGATGACTGGGGCTACCTATAAGTATCAAATTGTAATATTGTAATAAGGATGGTAAAATGTAAGACTACAAGGCAGATTACTAAATTGGTCTGACAATTGGTTTTTTGAGTCTTGAAGATGTACTCTTATTGAGTTCATATTAATAAAATATAATGGAATCTCCATTTTTGGTGTCAATGGTGTCTTCTTTCATTTGCAATTAATTCTTGTATATTCAATTTGTAAGGCATTTTGAGTATACTGATTACAAGGTGGTCATGTTCTTGTTTGTGAGTTATTTTCAAGGAGAGTTTAAATCTTGCAGGTGATTGCAGAGAATTAGGGTTTATGTAAGGATTTCATACATTGGTGTGAGGAATGAGAGGATAGTTTTTAAGGCATTCTATATGTAGTTCAATTGTGTTCTGATTAATTATCTTAATATGTGTATTCTCTGTTATGACTCTATTACCTATGATTAGGCACTGGTCAATATGCTGACATGTGGTTGTTATCATCAATTTAAATATTCAAACCTTTACCTTCTGTTGTCAAGAACTTATATGTGTAGTTGATTTTATTGAAGAGTACAGTTCATCTTAGTGATTCCTTGAAGAGTGAATCAATAGGTTATCCTTCCTAGGCCAAACTGGCATAAAAAGAATAAGGATTGCAAATCCTTAATCCATTGTGAGATTCTTTGTTGTTCAGTGAGTCTGTTAAAGGTGCACCCGCCTGGGTATGTGGAGCCCAAAGTGTAGGAGGATTTTTATCCTTGTTAATTAGCCTTATTCATGTATGAATCTGATTTGGGAATAGAGGGTTAAACATTTATTATTATTTTAATCGATTCATACAAGAAAATGAGCTAACAGAACTGATGCAAAATATGACCTGGTATAGTGCAGTTCCATACTTGTTCAGCTCAAGTGGGGTTGGTGGTGTCACTAGATCCATTGGATGGGGTGTCACCATTTGCATTTCTTGGCCCAAATTCATCATTTCTTGAAGCTTTTATCCACATTTTGTATCTTTCCCTCTAGATATCTTCAATGGTGTTTCCATTGGCATATGTGCTTGTTTCTGTCAATCAATCTTTGTAATCTTTCTTGAGGTGACCAACTTTATGATAATGTAAGCATGCCATTCTAGGTTTTGACCAACCTCTAGACCTTTTGTGTCCATGCTCTCATGTAGTTTGTAGCAATGTGACCATATCTACCACATGTTGTACAGTTTGTCCAAGTGTTGTGATCCCATACATATTGATTACCGATTCTCTTTGGTTGATAAGGAACTTCTTTACCTTTTGGCTTCCATGCTTGCTTTTTCTTTTTCAAGAATTATTCAGATGTATGCCCATTCATCTTGCATGTAGGACAGTATTTTTCCATGTAGGTTTCCTTCTTTGGCTATTCTATCTTGCTCTTATATTCATAAGCCTTATGGCCTTTCTTGTTACATTTATAACAGAATCCTATGAATGAAGATGTAGGTGTATATTTAGGAGTACCTTTCATTTTACCTCTACATACATTTGATGTGTGCCCTTTCTTTCCACAGTGCTTGCATGTCATCCTTTTTTGTCTTGGATTTTCATAAACATTCTTTGGATTTGATGATTCTCCATTTTCGATAAATCATATACCGTTGTTGTTGTTGACTCTTCGTTGTCTTTCAAGAAATTCATCCATTCTTTTATTTCTTTCTTTATCCTTTCTGATAATCTCATTATGTTGTTGCTAAATTCCAACCTCATGCTTTAGCTTTTTATTTTCTTCTCTTAGTTCACTGATAATCTATATTATGTCAATGAGTTCCACATTTATTCTATTTGCTTCTTGACTCATAAGGATAATATGATTTGTGAGATCATGGTGATGCTCAGCATGTCTTTGAATTTCCATTTCCTTTTCTTGTATTTTATCTAAAATATTCCTTCTATCATCAATAGCAAGTGTTTTTTCTATTTTAGCTTGTCTGGCAGAACTCATCAGATCAATCATTCTTACCATCTAGGTCTCTTGACCGATTTGTAGCATCTTTATTTTCTCTGTCAGATTTTGATTGATCTCTTTTAGATTTGTGATGTTCTCTTCTAATGTATCTGATGTATTACTTGCATTTAATCCTGAAGATTCAAATAAATCTAGAATCTCTACTTCTTGAGTCTTTTTCATTGTTCCGAGTAGCCATACCTTTTCTTTCATCCAGCAGCTCTCTCATCTTGATTCTTGCTTCTTTATACTATTCATAGAACATTTGTATCTCAAGATTTTTGTTCTCAATATTCTTATCAAGTTTGTACTTCTCCATTATATGACCTTTGCTCTTAAGTCTTTAAGTTTTCCAAGAAGAGACTAGGCTCTGATACCAATTGTTGGAATTAATGGAAAGTAGTACTGCGAGGGGAGGGGTGAATCAATACCTCTAAAACTTTTAACACCTTTCACAATTCATCATTAGTAATCATTCAATTCTATATTACCAACTATTACTGTTATTATTTCTTATGCATGTATTGTTTGTTCACAATCTGTAATAGTTTTCAACAGTCATAGAAACATTCATGAAAATGATAAATACATAACACAAGATATGGTATCGTAGAAAACTCCTGTTAGGAAGTAAAAACTACGGTGGGGATGGCACCCACAAAACTTCACTATCTTCAGAATGGAAGGGAGCCAGTTAAGGCTTACAATTTGATCACTTCTTATGATCTACCATGTTAGGAGTATTAAGGTGGAGACCTGTTAAGATCTACTCTATTAAGAGCTTTAGAAACACTTATTTAAGTGTGCACTTAGTTATGAGATTTACAATAGGATGGTTAAGCCCACCTTTCTTGAAAGGATTTCATTAGTGTAATACACTTTTTAGAATGAGTATAAATGTTGACCTGACTATGTGCAATCTACTATTGCTGATTTACAAATCCATTAAAGCTCTTGCAATAATAATATCACCTTAAGTGATTGATGAATACCTTTTCTCTGCTTGTCGGTAGCCTCTGTTTTGTTCTTGAAAACTGATTTGATTATGTTTGTGTTCTTCTGGATGAATTCTATGTCTGGTCTTTAGTTGCTCTTTGTGGCTACTATCTTCATTGATCAACAACTATTCTAAATGGATTGAGTACCTATTTATACAAGTATTTGACCTATCTTGGAATTCACATTTTACAATGTTAACTCTCAGATCCAAGGTTTACAACTTGACCTTGATCTTTAGTTTGCATGTTTTAAAATAGTAAAACTAATTTAAAAAAAAATGAATACATTGCTTTCTCCACACATAATGGATTTAAAAACAAATCAAGAAGCTATAAATACAACTTCAGTGATTTATCTGACGTGGAAAGTCAAATCCACTTTTTGCGGGCTATAAGTGACTGTCAATTCTTGGTCGTCAGTTTGAACTTGCAGTCTGTCAGCATTCCTTGATTGAACTATTCGTCGGGTTCCCTGTATCTATCAGGTTCCTCTCTTTTTTGTTCCGTTGGGTAGCACTATTGTTACTCATCGGGTTTCTTTTACCTTTTTGTCATCGGATAACACTTAACAGTGTTTGTCGGGTAACCTTGGCGTCGAATAGTGTTGTACCCTGTCTGTCGGTGTAGAGTAAACCGATGGTGCAAATCATGTTTTTCTCTAATTATACTAATGGAAAAATATAATGCCTTCATTTAGCCTATAAATAGAGCATATTGTAACATTTTGAAAGATGATGGAATATAATTACAAGGTAGACTACTACAATTTTGTCTGAGCCTCTCTACTTTTTGTCTATTGAATGTATTTTGAAGCAGTTAGACATTAATAAAATATATTGCAATATCTATTTTATATCTTGTGTTGTCTCTTTTATCTCTGTTCAAGATTTTATGTATTTATTTGTAAGGCATTTAAATACATCAACTGCAAGGTGGTTGTGCAATCATTTGTGAGGTCCTTCAAGGAAGGAATAATTCTTTCATATGATCCCAGGAAGCTGAATACTAATATTAAGATCTGATAAACAGAGCTATAGGAGTGAGTGGATAGTTTGTAAGGCATTCTATCTAGGTTTCATTTATTTTCATTAGTCACCTAATTGTGGATTTAAATTCAATATTGACTCTGTAGCCCATAGGATCAGGCATTGGTTTATAGTTTTGCAAGTAATTGTTCATCATCCAAATATTTAAGAACAATCATTCAATTACATTACATTCATAAGTAATTGTATTCACAGAGTATACAATTTAGTTTGTTGATTCCTTCAAGGGAGAATAAAATAGGTTGCCCCTCCTAAGTTCATAGAACTATAAAAGGAAGAAGGATGAGA
The DNA here is from genome assembly GCA_018584345.1 of Thuja plicata. Lineage (NCBI taxonomy): Eukaryota > Viridiplantae > Streptophyta > Pinopsida > Cupressales > Cupressaceae > Thuja > Thuja plicata. The sequence goes on from MU223268.1 coordinate 1,563,558, forward strand.
ATCCTTATCACATTACTATTTGTTGTTGTCAAGATAATAGTTTGGATTATTAAGCTTTGTATCAGGTTATTCACAGTCATTTGCATAGTTATCTATTTATTGGTACAATATAAGGCATCCAGCAAACTAGTAAGAAGACATAATCCACTATAACTAGATACTGTAAATCAGTAATCATTCAAAGGTAATACATGTCTAAGTTAGTGGATCTAAAAAAAGGAGGATGTTATCCAATCCTTATCAATTAGACTTTTCTTGTATATAGAATATTGGAAATATACAAGAGCAAGCATTCATAATAGTTTTAAAAGATACTTGCAAGAAAAATCCCTAACAAAGTGGCAACTCTACTGGGGAGGAAAAGTACTATTCCATAATCTCTGGTTGAAAGTTGATTTACAAATACCACTATTGATTTTTTTCCATTTTAGGTCATTCTAGTAGTATTCATATTTCCCAAACTTGTGTTGGGTGGTGAATCTAAAATAAAATCTCTGTAATCAGTGTAAAAGTGAAACATTTTTATAGATATGAATACTAGGTCAAGAATGAGAGATAATCCAGAAGTTGAGTTGGATAGTGGGATTCCCACTACTTCAAGAACTAGGATGTCTTAGAGAGAGAAAAATAACCAAGCTAACATTAATGAATCTTCTCCTAGAAATTAAGACAATAGCACAAGAAGGTAGGATACCAATCAGTCTAGTCATGAGGGGAACACCTCAGAGTACAAAAATTCCCCGGACCTTGGACTAGAAACCTATGCAGTTACTACTACTTCTAGTGAGAGAGAAGGAACTAACACAATTAGCTCAAACTCTGAAGTTCCTTCTGATGAGCTTGTTGAGGAAGAAATAATCCTCATAAGACAACTAGCCCTTATTTGGCAAAAGAAAAGGGAAAAATATCTAAGAAAGAAAAAAAAACATGAGCAGAAGGATGTTGACAAGTTTAGAAGAAGGTCTCTAAGACATCAAGCTACAAAAAATGTTGAGAAGTCTCACAGAGACCAAGAGACTTCAAACACCCATAAATATTTTGGTCTTCAAGCCTTTAGAGATAAAGGGAAAAACAAAGTTACATAAAATGAAGTTGAGGAGCCAAAAACACATAAAGTCCTGACTGAGAAAATGTCTAAGTTAGACATTGAACTTGAAAAGATTTAAAAAGAAAGAGAAACTATGGCCAAGATGCTTGAGAAAGTTGAAGCAAAAGCTTCTACTATAGAGATGAAAAAAAATGACTTCTTGCAGTCTACTACAATCTCCTATTCTGATACAGAGAATGCTACAACATCAAGAAACAAGGCTTCTTCTTTCAGAGACCATAGAAAATTCTTTCTTCCTAAAGATACTGACAAATTCCAAAGGAGACCACTTCCTATGAAAGGTACAAGAAATTTTCTTTTATTGCAGTTCCAGGTTACCCTAATGCAATACCAGAAGATATAGGAGAAAAACTTCCAAAATTTTTAGGAAATAATATTGTAACTTGTGAAGAGAATTTAAGAGAAAAATTTGATGTTATAGATGATCTAAATATCAATCATGAGGATGTCCTAATGAAACTTTTTATAAAATCCTTAGTAGAAGATGCTAGGTAATAGTTTAGGATTTTATCTCATGGTTATGTAGGAAAAATGGATGAATTGATTGATCTGTTCAAGGATCAATATGGTGATAAGAATAATGAAGGATTTTTTCTCAATGAATTCAACAATATAAAGAAGAACTCAAATGAAGAAGTAATTGAGTTCAACACAATATTTCAATGAGCCATGCATAAGTTGTTTCAAAAAATGAATTGGATCAAAAGGTATGTCTTGCTACCTATCTCAATGCTTTTGATTCAAAAATGGGTTATTCACTTAGAGATAAGAATCCAAGAACTCTAATAGAAGCTTACAAAATAGCTATGAATATAGAAATGAATAGAAGGATATTGGGAAAATTGGGTAAAAGAGATGATCCATGCTTTAGTAGGAGTAATCAAACGGAACCTGGATACAAAGAATACAAGGCTCCACAGAATAATATACCATCCTATAATATTAACTATAACCCACAAAATAGGATGCAGAATTATCCCTATGGTACCCAATTCAAGGATGGAAAGCCTATTGCTCCACCAAGGAAAGACAAACCTGAGAATAGGACTCTTGATCCCCTACATAAAATACTATTCACATGTGTAATGATGACTTTTGGTGTGAGGCCTGTGAGACACCACACAATCCTGATTTTTTCATTGTTTATTTAGATATAAAAGAAAATGAAGAGAAAGAAAAGGATGAAAATGAGCTATGTGATTATAGTATGAATAATTCTTATTCATATCATGATATGGATTCTGATGAGGAGATTGAAAATCACAACATATATGGCTCGCAAGGTAGAATGGAAGTTCATAAGCAACAAATCTTGTCTGATAGTGAAGAGGAAGATAGGGTTGATCACATAAGGTGTTATGCCCAAAATAGTCAAGAACCCTCAGTAGTGAGAAAATCCTTTGATGAAGAAAAATCTAGAATCACTACTGATCTGGTGAACAAAGCAAGAAATAACTATCACCTAAGAAATAGAGTTGTGGGTAATGTTGGTAGTCAGCCATTAGGCATCTTCATTAAAAAAATAAAACAGATGCCAAATAGGTACCAAAAAGAGATGGACTTGGGGAAAATGTAAAAAAACCTAAGGTCAAAATAGTAAACAAAGCTAATGAACCAAAAGATGTACATGTCGAAAAGGCTTAAATGCTAGAAGCAAGTTCTTCCTCCCCCAAAGTTGAAAATAATAAATCTAAGAAGGAAGAGCTTGTGGTGAGCATTCAGATAGAGGAAAATAATATTATTGTAGAAAAACCTAAAACCTCTGATGTAAAGTGTACTCCAGTGGATATGGGCCAGTGTTTATCTCAGATGACTGTCAAGGTCCCATTCCTAGAAATGATGAGGATAAAAGAACACAAAGAAAAAGTTCTTTCAGTGTTAAATAATGTATCACTAGTAAAACCTCAGAAACCAGAACATATTGAAAATAAACTCAATAATAAGGGAAAGGAGCCTGAGGGGATGATTTTTGAGATCCCTTAGATTTACTAAAACACAAATACTTTTGCAGGGGTTGTTGACCCCTTTTTCTTAACATTGGTAATAAATGGTAAGATGCTCAAAAATTGCATGATACACTCAGGAGCATCTAATACAGTCATGCCTATAGAAATCATGAGATCCATGGGATTGCAAGTAGATACTCCTCATGGGAGGTGTCAAGAAATGGATTCAAGAGAAATCCCTATTGTTGGAACCATTGAAGCCTTACCTTACAAATTAGCCATATGCCCTGATACAGTGTTGACTATGAGTGTACTGGTGGTTGATATTCCACCACATTATGGCATGTTGTCCAAAAAATGGAGTGCTTCAATGGGGGGCAGTATTCAGTGTGACTTGTCCTATGTCACTTTCAATATAGCTGGGAATAATGTAAAGGTGTCTAGAGAAGTAAGAACACCTCATATGATAGAATTGCATGAGGATACAAATATTAATTACTGTGTTGATATTGACATGGAAAATTTTAGAATAAAAAGGAGTGATCACCAATGTGAGAATGTTGATCCTTTAGTGAAGGAGTTAACTACACAGAGTGATGGTTTATGGAAAATGTATTTTGATGGAGCCTGTTCAAAAGAAGGATCAGGAATTGTAGTTCTACTTATATCTCCATCAGGTACTACGTTCAAATATTCTTTTCTGTTATCTTTTTAGTGTATAAATAATATAGCAGAATATGAAGCTTTGTTTCTAGGGCTAGACATTGCTGCTAAATATGGTATAAAGTGTTTAAAATTTTATGGTGACTCATAGTTAGTAGCAGCCCAAGTAAGGTCCAAATATGTTGTGAAGAATGATAGACTAAAAATTTATAGATATGTTATTTGGGACCAAATAGAATTTTTTGATGCCTTCAATATAAATTGGATAGAAAGGGATAGAAACATTATGGCAGATTTCTTAGCTAATGTTGCTTTGAAAACTGATGATTTGACATTAAATGGGGTATCAATTGCTGAGGTTAAACAAGACCAATTGTCCCTGACAATATTTACAACTAGAAAGTATTTGAAGATGACCAAGATATCCTTAGATTTCTTCAATGCCTTGATCATTATGAAGACCAGCACATAGATTGCAATAATTTTCTTGAGGTCATTGATGGTAAGGATCATTTACTGGGGGATGAGGTTGTCCAACTAAGTTCTAACCAGCCTAAGGGATTGGTAGAACTAGAGGAATTTTTTGGTATTCAAAATGAACATATAGCAAGAATAAGCAATGCCAAGATTGAGGATTTAGAGATAAATTTGGGATCAAAGACCACTCCTCAGATAGTTTATATTGGAAAAGGATTGGATTCCCATGTTAGAACCAATTTGATAAAATTATTCAGAAAACATAAGCATGTATTTGCATGGTCATATGCAGATTTAAAAGCTTATAGGGAAGACCTTTTCCAGCATGAAATCCCACTCAAAACAAATGTGAAACCATTCAGCCAAAAAAAGAGACCCATTAATCCACTGTTGGCTCCCAAGATGCAATAGGAGTTGATGAAATTAAAGGATGCTAGAATTATCTAGCCTATCATAAATTCAACTTGGGTCTCAAATCCAGTACCAATGAGAAAAAATAATGGTGATATAAGATTGTGTGTTGATTTCAGAAATCTAAACATTGCATCCTTGAAAGACAATTATTCTCTACCAAATATCGAAGCAATGTTGCATAACGTAACTGGTTGTGAGCTGTTATAAATGATGGATGGATTTTAAGGCTACAACTAGGTACTTGTAAAAGAGTCAGAACAATTTAAGACTGCATTTACTACTCCATCGGGAACTTATGTATATATTAGAATGTCATTTGGATTAATAAATGCAGGAGCAACTTTTCAGAGATCCATGGATGTAGCATTTAAAGATTTTATTGATTTATTCATGATTATCTACCAAGATTATTTGACTGCATTTTCTAAGAAAGCAAGGGATCACTGTGAACATCTAGAAAAAAATTCAAGAAGGCTTTAGAATATGGTGTTTCACTAAATCCTAGAAAATATCATTTTGCAGTCATAGAGGAAAATTTATTGGCACATATAGTGTCCAAAGATGGAGTAAGGATAGACCCTGAGAGAATAGAATCTATTCAAAAGATCACTGCTCCAAAGAATATAAAAGGTGTGCAATCCTTCCTAGGAAAGATCAATTTTGTCCAAAGATTCATTACAAATTTTGCTGAAATTTTCAAGCCAATTATCAAGTTACTAAAGAAAAATACAAATTTCCAGTGGAATGAAGAAGCTCGGTTAGCATTTGAAAAAATTAAGCAAGTAGTACAAGAGGCCCCTGTTCTAAAATCTCTTGATTATAGTAAGCCCTTTTCTTTGTTCTCATTTGCATCTTTTCATACTATTGTTGTTGTTTTACTTAAGAAAGATGAGGAGGGATTTGAACATCCAATTGAATTCTTTAGAAAATCTCTCCAAGCTGCAAAATTAAACTATGAAATGGTGGAGTAGTAGGCATATGCATTGGTAAAATCTATTAAATCATTCAGACCCTACCTAGTTTGTGCCAAATTTCTTGCATATGTACCCCATTCAGTAGTTAAGGATATTCTTACCCAATCAGAAGTGACTGGTAAGAGATGTAAGTAGATTAATAGAATTCAAGAATTTAACCTTGAAATCCATATTACTAAATTGCTTAGAGGAAAAGGTCTATAAAAACTTATGATAGAAGAAAATCTAGACTTGCTACAAGTGAATAATATAGTGATACAAGATTCAACAATAACAAGTATTGAAAGACAACCATTCTATGTTTATATCATGGATTACCTTAAGAATTCCAAGTGTCCTAAAGTCATGCCAGATAATCAAAAGAGGAATCTCAAACTACAAGCTCAGAAGTACACCTTAGTTCAAGGAGATCTATATTGGAAAGATAGAAATGGTGTACTACTATTATGTTTAGATAAAATCCAAGATGATAAAGTACTAGTTGAAATACATGCTGGAGTATCTGCAGGCCATTTTTCTGCTAAGACCACTGCCCATAAGATTTTGAGGGTTGGATATTATTGGCCTAGTATATTTAAAGATACTCATGCATTTGTCAAGAAATTTCAACCTTGCCATAAGTTCTCAAATAAATTAAAATTCTCAGGTGCCTTTTTGTTGAACCCTGTGAGTGCTAAAGCACCTTTTACAATGTGGGGTATTGATTTTATTGGAGAATTTTAAGATAAATCCAGTGGAGGACACAGTTGGATACTTGTTTCCACTGACTACTTTACAAATTGGATTGAAGCCATTCCCACTAAAAAATCAACAAGCAAAGTGGTTACTGATTTTATACTAGAAAATATTTTAGCCAGATTTGGTGTCCCTACCAAGCTAGTGATGGATAATGCTATGTGTTTTAGATTAGATGAGATCAAGGATTTCTGCAATGAATATGGGATCATAATGTCTTACATCCCCATATCATCCTCAGGAAAATGGTCAGGAAGAATCCAGAAATAAAATCATTTTGAAGATTTTAAAGAAGACCTTGGAAAAGAACAAAAGAGCTTGGCACACAAAGTTAAAACTAGCTCTATGGGCTGATAGAATAACAATCAAGAAAGCCATTGGTAAGTCACCATTTGAACTTGTGTATGGTTTACAGTCTAGAATGCCTATGAACAATTTATTACATGTATACAATTTTATTCAGGAAGAAGAGCTAGAAATGTTTGATCTAATGAAAGATAGAATAATGCAACTAGCAGAGCTTGATGAAATTAGAAGAGAAGATCAGAAAGAAAATATAAAGTTATACCTAGTGATATAGTACTCCAATGGAATGTAAGAGCAGAGGACAAAGGGAAACACAAGAAGTTTGAATACTTATGGCTTGGTCCCTTTGTTGTTTCTCAGAGCTTTGGCAAAGATTCCTATATCTTGAAGAACATGAATGAAAAAGAATTTGAATTGCCAGTGCATGGGCAGTTCTTGAAGCCTTTCTTCAGTTGAAAGTGAAAATTCTACGCACGGTAAATTTTTGTATTATATGTAAATAGGTGTATTTCTTTCCATTGTGTGTTTCTTTCTATAATAGGTTAGTTAGTGTATTTTGAGTAGTCTATAACAAGAGATTATGTGGTTCTTGATATAAACTTGCATTTAAACATCCTCAGCTAGAGCCACTGTTGGTTGTATTTTTGGTTTTTGTAGTCTACTAGGAAATTTTTGAAATCCTCATTTTTTTCTATGCTTGAGAGTTGAAATTCTTGTCCAATGCTGTAATTTTTCCCTACAAATAATGATCTTCAAAGCCAAAATTGAGAAAGATGCAAAAAACCCTAAGTCCTAGGTGGTCCTCTGTCCAAAAATGGTTAAAGCCCTAGTTATCTCAGTCATAGTTCTATTTTGAATTTACTTTATCATAACTTAATGTTTCTAATATATAATGTGCCTTTTTATGTTAGGAATAATAGTCCACAAGACAGCTGAGAGGGGGGGTGAATCAGTTGTGCAATAGATTATTAAACTTTAAATTTTATGAACCATAACATCAAAAGTAAATAACACAGTAATTGTCAACACCATAACACAATGTTTGTTGTCAAGGAAACCCTGTTAAAGGTAAAACCCCGGTGGGAATAACACCTAAAAAATAATGTACTAAGAGTATAGTATCCCTGTTAAAAGATATTAGCCCTGTTAGGAGCTTGTTGTTACATTATAGTACACAGTCCTTGTTAGGAGATAGACCCTGTTAGGAGTCAATGAAAGTAGTAGGCTCACTGCCCAAAGAAGGTTAAAGCCACCCTCTAGGATTCACAATCTGCATCAAGTGTATACAAAAAATACACAATCCAGTAAACTGTCTGATAGCAACTGTCTTTGCTTGGTCAGTTTCAATGAAGTACCAACTTTGTTCTCTATCCAGTAGTCAAGCTTCGTAGCTTCACAAATCTCTACTCTTTTCTTTCTCTACCACACTTTTCACAAATGAAAAGATCACTCATATATACCCTCTTACAATAACCCATTAGGTCAGCCAGTTAAGCTTTCCTAATACACAATTAACTAGGTCAACAAATTAAGGATTCCCATCATACAAATAATTACATAAGCCCTTGCTAAGATACACACGGTACCTATAACAAGTATACAATATTTACAATTCATTACAAATACTTCCAGATCTGCAATCCATGCTAAGAATTAATTTCCACATGTTAGAAGTCTAAAGTTGAACATGAAATAAGTCTTCTCCAAAACACACGCCACAGCTGATGTCATCAGTACCCAAACAGAAATTGAACTCAACCCATTTCACCATCATTTGTTGACTCTCCATCAGGAATCTCACAAGTTCTAAAACATCTTCCTCAGCAAGATATGCCCGAAACACAGAGACCTTCTCTATCCAGAATCACAGTCACAGTCCAGAAAAATAGTCTTTACTAAAACAACTGTAACATCCATGATATGAAACATAAAGTCAAGCGGCCTTAGATGTAAGGTCAAAACTCAGTCTTCTACTTAAATCCAACTTTGCTCATTCTGGTTCATCCATACAGTGTCCATACACGCCTTCCATTCAAGTAACTAGTTTGTCTTCTTTCACAGAAATATATCTTGACATCAGTGACAAAACATGAGTATCAACAACATGATTAGTACCAAAAACTGATATCATCCAACATTTTAAGGTTAGTCACAAAGTCTCAAAAAGCTCTGAGAATATTCCATTTTATCATGAGACTTAGCGAAAATGCCTTGTCGCATTATCTCCCAAGGAAAATAATATACCTCAAATGGAAGGGAGACTTAGCATAGACCGTCCATCTCCATTATCATCCAACGGTGGTTGGGAAGTCTTGTGATAAACTCCATAGTTAGAAAATCTTTTAGCGACAATGACTTCCTTTGGTCGCGAAGTCTCCTGAGGAAACCATAGTTAAATGTTGGTTTCAATATTAATGTTTTCGCTCAGTCGCGGAAGAAAGTTAGAGTTAAGTGAAAAATCATGAGACTTAGCAATAACCATCAGATTAAAAGAAGATCCAACTGATGGTGCTAAGTCGCTGAGAAAGTTTGAAAAGTCAAAAATGATTCAGCGATTAAGAGACAAAAGGATAACATTGAGACATGTTTTCAAATATACAACAGTTGCGTAGTCTCTGAGAAAAATTTAAAGTAAATAATTCATCTAGAAACATAGAGATGATAGTCACATAGTTTCATAATAAATTAGGGTTTACTTTGAAGAATTGGATAATTAGCGTACACTGTCAGATGCAGATAAAAGAAGATCTACGGTAGTCAGGTAATCTACATATGAAAATGATAAGTGTAAAATTATTCAGCGACTATGAGATAAAGTGTAGTCGTGTTATCTCCAAGTAAATTATCATTTAAAAGGTTTTCTCAGTGACAAGGAGATTACATAGTCACCAAGTCTCTAAAAGAAAACCAAGGTTTAAGATGGGTTATTAGAAGCCTCAGTCGCCAAGTCTCAGAAAGAATGTGAGTAAACAATATCATTTGGCAACTAGGAGATAACCATTGATCAGGAAGTTGATTGTTTGGTAGTCACCAAGTCTCAGTAAGAAACCATAGTTAAGGGTAACTCTAAGTGATAAGGAGACAATGCAGTCGTGAGGTCGCTAATAAGAGAACCAAATTTTAAGCAAAGACTTTTCTTCGGCGCCAAGATGTACAGTTGCCATCCAATGGAAATTAAGGGATTTATAACAAGTGTGTTGGGATGTAGCTGAGTTTTATTCGAGGTATCCAATCAGATCAAATATGGATCATCTTCGAATATAATAAGGTTTTTTATGAAAAATCACTCATTCAAACTTGTTCTCCTGTCACTTTTAGATGCTACGAATAGGAGAGAAATAGATTTCATAGCACGAAGAATTGAAGACAGAAGTGATTGAATTACAATTAAATGATTTGTCCATTGATGGTTCAGAAATAAATAGAGGCTACCGTTAATCATTGCATTTTACCAAAAGTTTATTGTTTTTAGAGCGAAACTTGCTAAGTAATCAATGAATGCAGAAAATAGAGCTTCTCGGATTTGCAGAGTGAAACAAGCAGGTTTTCAGTCCATAATCTAGGGAATTTGAGTGGTTATCAGTTCTCCAAAGGAATTTGAGTGACTTATAGTTGGAAGTGAGTGATCTGGAGATAGATTTTTTTCAATATTGGTAAGAGAAAAGTGTAATCAAAACAGAAGATAAGATGAGTCAAGCAGTAAGCGTAGCTTCTACCAATAGGAAAAGTGGTGATGCAGAGGATGATATCAAAGGGAAGAGGAATTACTCTAAGGAATTCATCACTTTTTTGCCTGGATACAGTCAAAATAGAAAGGTAAATGTCGACAATCACATTGATGATTTGTCATATATTAGGGATGCTAAAACTCCAGGTTCTTCTGGATATTCACTTTTCAATTAATTTTACAAAAATAGTGATGAATTTGTTCCAATTTCAAACCCATGGACCTCTGGATTAGAAAAATTAGTAGTCCCAGATATCTTTGTAGATGCTGATTTCATTTTAGAGATGGCCAGTAGGTATGATGTCCTTACTAGGACCATAAAAAGAGATGATGGAAAAGCCCTAGTAACCCTAGATAGAAATTCATTCATGAAGGCTTTCAATGTCTATTACCAAATGTCTACATAGATAAATTTAAAAGCTTTAGAGGCCATATATACAAGAGAGTCTGGCATTGCATCAAAGTTGATTCAGGAGTATCATGTGCCCAAAAAGATGAGAAATTACATAGCGCCCATCCCAGGAAATGCTCCCTATTATAATAAGGACTTCAACTTTTACATGAAGTACATTTCATATGCATTATGTAGAGTTTTGGGAGTGGATTGAGGGCTTGAGAGGATAAGTGCAGACATCCTCATGATTGTCTTGGATATGCAGATCCCTCATATTAGTACAAGCTATGATTATATTTAGTATATAATTGACAAAATGCATCAAGGGTTTGTTGATATCAGAAACAAGGAGAAAAAAACCTAAATTCATGCATTATTCCATTGTAATGCATTTGGTTCTGTATTATAATTTTCCTCTTATGGATTGCCCAAATCTGAGGCCACAAAGGTTTTATCAAAATCAGGCCAACCCAATACAGTTATGGTTAATAGTGTGGAACTACACCTCCAGAGAGAAAGAATTTTGTGCTTTCCAGAATTGGATAGTATATCCAATCCTCAAGTGTTTAGGTGTAGACAAGACTAGGCTGCCAATGAAGGTACTGCAATTACTGAGGCCATGCCAGTATGTTGATAAATGGCTAGGAGACCACAACTGGGGGGATTTTACTATGAGAAGAATTATACTTTGATAATGGTTTATGGTTGTACTCACTCACCCCATATTCTACCATTCCATGTGCCACCCAGAATTGCAGCAATGGAGTTCACAAGACAGTTAATTTTAACAGACGGGGAGCACTGGGCTCCTCATAGGAAGGGTATATTTACCCCTAGATAGTTTAGAATCTACAACTTCATAATTGGAAAGAGGGAAGTGGATCTAGTGAATAATTGGATGGTTCATTATAGGATGAATGTAGCCCTTTGTAGATACACTAACATAAAAGGTTTCATATTGAGTGCTAAGAAGCTCTTAACACCCACTATCCCCTATACCAAAGAACATGAGCAATGCATGGAGGAAGACCTTATTAGAAACATACTGGATGATGAAGAGGTCAATCAAAGGGCTGATAAGTTTAATGAATTAATGGATTTGGAGAGACAAGTGAAGAGGAAAGGAATTTCTTTTGGTGGTTTCTTCCCAGATTTAGCATATCTGAAAAGACTTGATGCCATGATTGAGTCTTACAATTTATTGTGTAATCAACTAGAGGATGCACTTGTAGTGAAAGATAAAGGCCATAAAGGGAATTATTCATCAGAGTATGATGAGGATAGTGATGAAGACTATTTCATTCCTAGCTACCCTCAAATGGATCAGCCATTTGTTGAAGAACATGCAGCAGAAGGAGAAAATATAACTGACCTAATAGAGGTACTAGAAACTAAAGTCACTGATGAGCCCCCATTAAAGAAACAAAGAGTAGAAATAGGAGATCCATCTCAGGATAAGAGGAAAGAAAAGAAAAAGGATAGAATTGGTGCTCTCATCACTGATGATAGATCTTATGATCATCAAATGAGAAAGAAGATAAGACAAGGTAAAAATATGCAAAAGGATGATGAAGAGGAAATTGAATTGCCTCTTCTAACATGTACAGATGAGAGATTGTTGCATCAAGAGCAATTCTTAAATGATGATAATTTTATAAAAAATAAAGAGTTTAAAGAGTTTCTTATTTGGAACAAGAAAAAGTAAGTAGGGGCACAGCTGCAGTTGGCAGGAGGAGATCCAGTGATAAGTGAGGCCTTGTAGGCATTGCAAGATTATGATTTTGATTTAGAGAAAATAACACCAGAAGAAGCTAGGCAGTTGGTGAAGTCCAATGGAATGTTGTTGGTGGAAGGATGGGACTTAGCCTCAGCTTTCATAATTGATCAAATAAGGAAGCAACCTGATGTCAATCTATCATCAGAAATATAGGTTGGAGAAATGATAAGAGGATTTGGATATAATCCAAAATCCCAGGCCTTGGCAATGTGGAGTTTATCTCCAAAGGATTAGAAGTTGTCCTTGTTGAAAATACAAGAAACAATGGAAGGGGAAAAGATCATTTGGTCTGAGTAGAACACACAAGACTTGGAAATTTCTCAATTTCTCACTCATTTTGCACAACAAAATGAAGCTAAGGCTGCCCAGATGTCTGAGACATTTAAAAATTTGGCTAGTGAAACTAGTGATATAGTTAAGGACAGGGAGTTGTGTATGATCAAAATCAAGGCACAGGAGAAGCTAATAGCAGAATTAACAGAAAAATTTATAGAGATGCCTAAAGTTTCCCCTATAGAGCACAAAGAAGGAACAGATGTTGAATTTCAAACAGAGGAAACAGAGTATGCTACAGCAGAAACAGGGCAGGTGAACAATGAGCATAACAATGTTGTTTTAGGAGCAATGAATGAAATTTTGCAGCATATGATCAATGTGATAAGAGATAAAAAAGATATAGTATATGCAGCCTATGGTACATTACCAGGCCTACAAGTGGGAGTAAACAATTTTGTTTCAATTTTGAACCCTTACTATGCTACATGGTTAGGAAGAACAGGATTATTTGAGAGGTTAGCATCTTTGCAACCACATAGATCAGATATGCCAGAGATAGTAACCCAGGTTGGGGTGGAGATAGAACAGATAGGGGAAACCTTGTCCTTTTTCAAGGGCAAGGAAAATCAGATTGAGGCAAGATTAAATATGTTTGGCCCTGACTACAATAGATTTGTACCACCAATCATATCAGAAGACAATCAAATCAAGACACTAGCAGTATGGAGCTCAGAATTTGACACTGTACTACCTAATAAAGAGGTATATCTTTTCTGAAAAAGGAGAATTAGATATGGAAAGATACAACAAAGTTCTAGATGAAGCCTTTAAGGCTGAAATAGATTTCAATAAGTTAATTATAGATGTCAAGAGAATTATGGATGCAAGGTGGGAGAGGCAGAAGACCCAATTGGAGAACATACAGAGCTTTGAATGGCTGACAGAAGATGATGTCACAGCATGGGATGTTTTAACAAAGCCCAAGAAGAAAAAGCATGCCACTAATGACCTAGACATTATTGATGGAGAATAGGAGGACACATGGCACCTACTCGTTGAGCACAGGGAGGTTAGCTATCTTGAAGACTAGTGTAAATTAGCCTTGTTGGTACTATTTCATGTTTGAAATATGCCTTGTAAAATTTTGAAGTCACCTGTCATTCATGATATCCAAAGCTTTAAAATCATGGTCAAAATTGTTCTTATGCCTCTGCAAATTTTCTCTTGAGCCCTCAACCTAGATGGAAATACTGAAAAACCCTTGTTTCATGTCTCCTAGTGTAATTTCGGTCATATAAACCCTAAGCATTGAAATTCTTTCTAATTTCACGTTACCTTTTTCACTTAATTCATGTCTCAAATGGGTTAGTTTTTAAGTGGTCATGTTTATTAAAGTTGTCGATCCTAACACCATGGTCTTACATTATTCCCTTAATCCTAAGTCCGCTGAGATTTTAATAAGATTCATTATATATCGAGCAAGTGTGTTTTAATCAAACATCCCGCTTAATGGCTTAATCCCAAACTGCTTGAGATCTATCAGGTAAGCCATTAAGTCATGTTGCCACATGTCTTTGGTGGGTCTGATGGTCATAAAATTTCTCAGCTAAATAGTGGGAAGGTCATAAAAAAATTGATGATAGACTTAATCACTTAAAGGAAAAGTGTGCACCATCTAATGGATAAGTGATTAAGTGGTGTTGACGCGTGTCAAGGGAAGTAATGTGGGTCCTGTTGCAGGAAGCATAAAGGTAATTAAAGTTTAGAAATATCTAACGGTTGGCGTAATCATGTAAAGGCATGGTGCATGAGATCTATCAGTTAAGAAATTAAGCGGTGAAGACATGTGGCAATTGGTGGACCCGGGTATTTTGAGCTGGCAAGGAGTAAAACACAGATATCTTGTTTATGATCAAACAATCGACTTAATGGCTTATCTCAAAAGTAATCAAGATCTAGCATCCAAGCCATTAAGCGGTGCTGACACATGTCCTAGGTGATGACATTTAGTCCACTAAAGGTGAAGCTGGTCGCAGGATAAAGGTTGGAAAGGTTTGAAAAGATCTAATGGCTCACTTAATGGCTTAAAAGGAAAGTAATTGACATCTATCATCTAAGCCATTAAGTCATGACAATACATGTCCTAGTGGGTCCGGCTAAGGTCATAAAGGTAGAATTAAAGGAGAAGCACCTACAGAAAAGATCAACGGTCAGCTTAATCACTTGAAGATAAAGTGCTCAAGATCTAATGGATAAGTGATTAAGTTGTGATGATGCCTAGCATAGATGGTGGGTCCTATACAGCGTAGTTATCATGTTAATAAGGTTGCAGATTTGAAAGGATCACACGGTTGGCTTAATGGCTTATCTCAAAAGTAATCAAGATCTAGTGTCCAATCCATTAAGCAATGTTGACGCATGTCCTAGGTGATGATGTTGCAGCCGCAGTCAGTAAACTCTAAGTGAGATAACTTCCAGACAGGTTAGGATAAATCAAACGGTGGATTTAATCGCTTAAGGAGAAGAAGCATGACATCTATTGTATAAGCGATTAAGTCATGCTGAAATGTGTCCCAAATGAACAGTTATTTCTAGGAAAATAAGAGGGTCGTCCGATGAAGGAGATGTTACTAGAAATCTATGGCTTGAATTCAAAGTTATCAAAATGACTTTTAGTGAGTCGTTAAGCCTCAAATTTGAAGCAGGCAAATTGATTGCAGAATGTGTGGCCACTTCAGTTCTATTCAATGTGAAAGATTGATTTGACTAAAGCTGTATAATTCATTGTTTCAGCTTGAAGTCGCCATAACTCACCAGAATTATCCAAGCAAAGAAACGGAATTGCAGAGATATTCAACTCCTCGCGACCGAATTGCAGAACAAGTAAGTCATATCTAAATACAACAAGATTCAGGTTTCTACTAAGGTTCACAATTCAAAAGGCTTTCAGAATTATTGTTTAAAAATCTAAATTTCACTTCAGCAAAAAAGCCTTAGGTTCAGAATGGCCCCTAGGATTGAACTTTTAGGAAAGGTAGATTATCAGAAATGAAATGTTAGGGAGGACCTCCTGCAGTAATTAAAAGGATCCACGGGTGATGCAACCCAAATCAAAATAATAGTCCCAACACATCCCCATTTTAGAATAGCAGAGGGTTTATATGACTCGGGTAGGTGGGCCAAAGATGTTAAAACCAGTCTGAAAGGTCTAGCTTTGTTCAGAACTGCCTACAGCTAGAGGAACGCCCCTACCCCAGATTGTAATATATGGGACTTAGACATGGGAAAATTGATAGTACCCAGGGTTTTTATGAATATATATTTTTTTACCCTGATAGCCAACACTTATGATAAGGTATCCAGGGTTTTTAGGGATACACAAGGGAACATGTTGTTCACTGTCACAGTCGATGAAATCAGAAGAACTTTCAAGTTGAGTGATACTTCATACAAATGGATAATATTAGATTTGATTATTTTAAGGAAGTGTACCAGACCTAGAGGGAATACTACAGAAATGAGGCCCTGAGAGGGTATTTTAATAAGATAGGGGATCTGATTGTAGTAGGGCCTAACACACCAGAGCCTTTCAAGTTGGATTATTTCAATGGTAAGGCCAAGAAAATGTATAGTGCCCTATGCCAAGTCCTAGGAGAAGATGAGGAGACAACAATGTCTGTCCATATAATGCTCATGGTGGTTCAGATCCTACATCCCCACCTATCAGTGGTTTTTGACTATGCCTCTTACATTGCCCAACAAATGCATGAGGATTTGGCAGGTATTAGAGACAGTAACATACTTAAGCCAATGGGATGTTATTTCCTTATGATGTACATATTTTTGTTCAATAATGCTGACTTCTTTGAGGAAGAGATGGACCTGACCAAGTTCCAAGGTGATGAGGATTTTCCTTTTCAAATGTGGAGTGTTGATCTATCATGGGATAGAAAAGAAGCCAGTTATGTATACTTTGACAGGGTTTTTGCCACTAGTCTTAAGTCATTATTGTGCAAATAGAATGCCAAGATCCATACTGATATGATGAGGTTATTAAGACCTATGGAATTTTCCCCAGAATTGAAGATTGCCCACAATTGGGGAGATTTGATTTTATACCATGTTTCTATAGTGATAAGGTTTTATGGATTCGAGGGAACTCCCAATGTGTTGCCCTACAGAGTCCCATTGAAGATTGGAATTGCAGAGATTCTGAGACAATTGGGTGGATTACAGGAGGAAGCCCTGACAGGAAAAATGAAGAGAAGTATCTATTAGAAACACTGAGAGGGGGGGTGAATCAGTGTTTGTTTATTAATTACTTTTCAGCAACTTAAACATAAATCAAACATACATAGAATGAAGATTAACATAAGAACTCATAACACATGATATGATTACGGGGAAACCTTGATCAGAGGAAAACCCCGGTGGTATTTAGTACCCACAAATATTGTACTAAGTATAATGAACCTGTGAGAGTTCCTTTGCCCTGTTAGAAGCAGTCTTTACAATATGAGTACAATGACCTAGTTAAAGGTCTGACCCTATTAGGAGTCTTTTAAAAAACCTTGTTAAAGGTATATGGCTCACTACCGAATAAGATGAAGGCTACAACCTTCTGAAGATTATATGCACTATATCAAAGTGAACTGCTATGATGACACTATTGTCTGATCAGTTCCGTGTATGCGTGAATGCTCTTACTCTCTTAAAGAGCTATATCATATACTGACTTCATTATACTATCCCTCTGTATCTTTCTCTTACATCATAATTGACGCTTGTAACATTACTTTACATTGCATACTTATATGTTCATATCCGAATAGACACAACCCAAAACAAAGCACTAGTCGGCCCTAAAACAAAATATACAACGCTTTCAAACAAGTCAGCTCAAGCGTGTTTACTACAATGATAATTACATCATTACAAACATAGAACAAAAGGTGCTTAGCCATTACATTACAAAATAATTCACGCTGATCAAAATAGTAGTCGTCTTCCATGCTCTATCTTCTGGACTGCTGGTCTACTGATCTACCTGTAACTTTGTCATACTATCATTCCGTACTATGTGTGTCTTGATGTAGCATGTACACATGTCATACAACTTATATCTGAACATGCATATGCTAACTCGATCTCTCGCACATGCACTGATGTGCTGATCGTCGAGTATCTCTGTCTGCCCTATTTTCATACTTAGTCATTTTGTCTTTCATGACAGAAACTAAACATGACTTTGTTGCCATGATGACAACACAAAATGATTCATGCATCCTCAGGAAGTCAACTTGTCAACAATCTCCCCCTTTGTCATTTATGGCAACAAAGGAATGTGGACAAGTTACTCAAAATGACTTAACACAAAATGTGACTTATATATCATAACATCTTATTGATATATACATATACTTTACCATTTATATACATTCTATATTACTCCCCCTTTGACATTAATGACAAAGGTGTACAAAAATTAGTAAGTCTTCTGCATACTTACTCCATGTAAACTTCAGGGTATACAATTTGAAGAGATTGAATCTCTTTCTACCAAAATACTTTCATAGCATCAATTGTCTGAAGATGTGCGCATAGGTCATATGTTAATTTCTCCATTTTTATCAGATCCATGTAAGGACCTTGATCATATGTCACCATGGTTTCATCAATCTATTTAATGTTCTCATTAAGGACTGCTAGAGATGGTGCGAGTGCATTTCTCAACTGGGTTTGTCTTATTCTTATCTTGCTGATTTCCAATTTTGCCTTCTCAATTTTATCCAACTGTCCTTGATAGACATTATTTCATATGTTCATGTCTTGCGTGGATGATTCAACTAATTTTCTGATTCTATCCACCATTAACTCTGCCTCTTCTACCTTTTTGGTGTGCTTAGAGGTGAACTTCATTCTGTCCATGCAATTTGCTATGATTCTCTTGCCTTTAGCTGCCAACTCTTTTAGTATGGATTGCCCAATTTTTAAAGAGTTCAAGTCTAAGGTAAACTTCTTTACCAAATCATTCAGTCTCTCCTTCTTGTATTCATCTTCTGCAATCTTAGTAGCAGAGTATACTAAGCTTATAAAGTGTGATTTGAAGTTTGAAAAAATGTTGTCCACATCTTCAACTAATTGGACTTTAGCTACTTTCTGATCAGCAGGCACTAAGTCATTCAATATGTTTACTGTTTCCAAAAAGCAAGGATTTCTCATCACTTGTTTCTCTTTTGCCTTTTCCATAGCAAGAATGCTGATCTTAATTAGGTCTTCTTCTCCCCATGCATCCAAACTTTCTAAATCAGGAGTTAACCTTGACAACAATGAGGTGGATGGTTGAGTGGATGGTGAGAATATAGTATTCTGACTTGTATCCATGCATTCAACCTGTTGGCACTCTAAAAAATTTGTGAGGAATGGGACACATTAGCATGCATTTGTACTATTTTTCTTTCAAGATGCATGTGGGAACTAGGTGTTTTCTAGGTGGTTTCGTAAAATGCATTTTTCCATTGCCTTTCATATGCTTCAGTGATTTATTTCGAGTCCTAAAGTTGCATGCTCAAATGGGTTTTCATCAGTTCGTTCTTAGGGGGTCTCAAAATCAGAAAATTTCCAAGTGTAGAAATCGTCGAGAAGGGCTACTTCGGGATTGAATATCTCAAAATTGGATAAGTGTTATGAAAATATGAGCCTAACATCTTGTTGTACACATTTCATACTCTCTATGTGTCAGGTTTCAGGTCCCTGTGATGAGTTTTGACCCTGTTTTTTCATCCCCTTCCAGAGGTGTTTTCTCAGTTTTGCACTTGTGCACTGGTTCATTTGTTTGTCGGGAGCCCTGTTTGTGAAGCTATATTTGATACCCGGTGATTGGTCAAGAATAATTAATGATGGATTTTTATTATAGGCATGTTCCTCTTCTGGACTGTCCATTTTTAGCCCATGGTGAATCCGTTTCAGTACTTTTCAAAGCCAAATCCGTTTGTAGTTTTTACTGTTTTGCTGAAACCCAGAAGTCCAGAAGTTTTAAGGGCTATTTTGGCAGTATGAAAAAAGACACCTGTGTGATCCGATGAGAAATCTAATGATTGATTCATGTTGTAGTCATGTTTTACTCTAGTTGTACCAAATCTGGAACCATGGCCAATCCATTTGACCAAGTTTCCAGGCTCATTCCATTTGCAATTTTCACAAAATGTATTCAGTTCTACAAAGTGTGTTCTCCTGAAAATCCAAATGCCCTACTTTGCCA
>MU223268.1:1588660-1608917 GCA_018584345.1 Thuja plicata
TATCCTTGTATTTGTCAACTATCTTCTCAGATAGTCTGAACCTATTCTGCATTTTGATCCTGAATGTCTTTATATCCATATCCATGGCATCCCTTGCACTGCTCTCTAAAGTGACCTTAAGAGAAATTTGAGACATTGTGGGTTTTCTCCTATCTAGATAAAGGTTTGCAACCTTTCCAACTATATGGAAATATAAGTAGATGATCAGAGATCCAAACATGAATGTTTTTCTCCTGTCAATCTTGATAATTCAAATGTTGTCAATCAATTGACCACGCAAGATCTCACATAGGTTGTATTGAGTGTTTTCCTTCACCATTCTAATAGCTGCTAGGACTTTTGCTGCAGAGACACTGTTCAACCTGCTTGCTTGCTGAAACTTATACCCAAGTATCATTGTTAAGAGTTTTATGTCATCTTCTTTGATAGGGTCAACTGGCATTCCGTGCTTGTCACTTCTAGATAGACAAACTTGCTCAATTTGTTTCTTGACATCCTTACCAGTAGGAAAAACTGGTCCAGTCTTGGGAAGTCTGGTTAATTCATGGATTAGGTCTGTAGTGATGCACACAGGGACCTCACCAATCCAATAAAGATCATCATGTATTCTGCTTAACAAAATCTTCACCCACTCTGGCTCATCAAACTCATGCGCATTCAAGTATTTGAAAATAGGGTTATCTATCAAGTGCGTGAACTCATCCTTGAATGTGTAATCAGGTTTCATCATTGATCCCATATGAGTGGCTATGCTGACATCTCCTACTGTTTCCTTCTTACTGTAAATATACATGCGGATATCTTCCACGTGAACAACACCTAGTGGGGTTTTGGAGAAAGCCCCTTCCACATCATCCAGTATGGATTTGAATGGATGCTTCTTGAATACAAATCTCTTCCCCTCTGCTATATCAAACACAACTGGGGTTTCCATACTTACTTGGAACTTGCTTAAGTAGGGTTTCATGAAATTCTGAAATGGCACGACTACTAGGGTTTTGTTTCAAACTTTTTGTCTATTCGCTTAACTGCCAAATCTATTATACTTCCGTGCCTTGATGTCTAGTGCTCCAATGCTCTCCAAATTTTGTGCTCTCGAATGAAAGTGTGAGAAAGATCAAACACTTACTTTCTTTTATACAATCTAGTGCATTTAATGTTTGCAACCGTACTCAAATTACTCAGAGATTTTGAAAACTTAGATCCCGATGCATTTTAGACAGTGCGTGAATGCACATAGAAATATTATGTTCTTGTAACCATGATATCATAGGTGCATACTCAGAGGTGAGTATACCAACTGCGTAGGGGTCCTAAGCTAGAATAGCTCCCCCTAAGACCAAGGTCTATTCAAGAAGAAGTAGATGGTGCGTCCACTATGGATGCATCAACTACTATGTCAACATCATTGTCCTTCTTTATTTCAACCCAAATTTTTCTTGAACCTTCATTTTCTTCAACAAACTTAACTTCTCCTTTCTCTTCAAATAGTTATTTCTTAGGATCTTCTTGCTTTTGAGTTTTGGATCTACAAAACCTTGAGATGTGTCCAGCCTTTCCACATGTGTGACAAATGATAGGAGGTCTGATGCTCTTATTCATCATGCTGCATTGCTTTGTTGTGTGTCAATTGTAGTTACATATCTGACATGTAATGTTCTGTAGATTCCTTTGAAGTTGATATCTCTGATTGTTTTGATTCATTCTTCTTTGATTCTGTTGTGACTGTTTTCTTTGATTTGTTCTGCAATGTATAGCCCTATGACCAAATTTATTACAAGATAAACAACAACCATTAAAGGGTCTTACCTCTTTGCAATCTCTTGCCAAATGACCATGTTTGTTGCATGCATAACAAGTTCTATTAACTTGCTTGATTTCCCCTTTTGGTAGATCTGCTTTAATCTCTTCAACATTTTCAACTCTCCTTGCTTCTGAAGATGCTTCAAGAGGTTTCTCTCTTTCTTGTAATGAATTGACTTTGGTTTTTGTTATATTGAATCCAAGACCAGTAGTGTCACCTTTTTGATTTTGTGTATTGAGCTAAGATTGAAGTGAATCAGAATTTGTGTGAAGTTTATCAATCTTATCCTTTTCTTCTGTTAATTCAGATTCCAACTTCCTTTTTATGTTTTCCAATTCTAGAACTTTCATGTTTTCTTTTAAAAGTTCATCATCTAGTTTCTTGCTTTCTTTGATCTTTTCTTCAATAGCAATTTGGTTGGCTGTGAGTTGTTCATCCAGATTTTCAACTTTATCTTTTAGAGACATATTCTCTTCATTGAGCTTTTTGATCATTTTCCCTAAGTCACTTGTAGAAAAATCTTTCAAATCTTTTCTTAGTTTCTTGATAACCATTTGTGAGCCATCAACTTTCAGTCTAAGTTCTTCATTTTCTTTTTCAGATCTATCAGGATCTTCAAGAGTTGCTTCAAGATTCTTTTTCAAATGTTTTGCTTCTGCCGAGTCAATGATCTCCTCAAGTGGTTAAACTTATTTGCTGAGGACCAGAGCTCTGATACCAATTGTTAGAAACACTGAGAGGGGGGGTGAATCAGTGTTTGTTTATTAATTACTTTTCAGCAACTTAAACATAAATCAAACATACATAGAATGAAGCTTAACATAAGAACTCATAACACATGATATGATTATGGAGAAACCTTGATCAGAGGAAAACCCTGGTGGGATTTAGTACCCACAAATATTGTACTAAGTATAATGAACCTGTGAGAGTTCCTTTGCCCTATTAGAAGAAGTCTTCACAATATGAGTACATTGACCTGGTTAAAGGTCTGACGCTATTAGGAGTCTTTTACAAAACCCTGTTAAAGGTATATGGCTCACTGCCCAATAAGATGAAGGCTACAACCTTCTGAAAGATGATATGCACTATATCATAGTGAACTAATGTGATGACACTGTTGTCTGATCAGTTCCATGTATCCGTGAATGCTCTTACTCTCTTAAAGAGATATATCATATACTGACTTCATTATAGTATCCCTCTGTATCTTTCTCTTACATCATAATCGACGCTTGTAACATTACTTTACATTACATACTTATATGTTCATATCCAAACAGGCGCAACCCAAAACAAAACACTAGTCGGCCCTAAAACAAAATATACAACGCTTCTGAACAAGTCGGCTAAAGCGTGTTTACTAAAATGATAATTACATCATTACAAACATATAACAAAAGGTTCTTAGCCATTTCATTACAAAATAATTCACGCTGATCAAAATAGTAGTTAGCTTCCATGCTCTGTCTTCTGGACTATTGGTCTACTGATCTGCCTGTAAGTTTGTCGTACTGTCATTCCATACTATGCGTGTCTGGATGTAGCATGTACACATGTCATACAACTTATATCTGAACACGCATATGCTGACTCGATCTCTCACACGTGCATTGATGTATTGATCGTTGAGTATCTCTGACTGCCCTATTTTCATACTTAGTCATTTTGTCTTTCATGATAGAAACTAAACATGACTTTGTTGCAATGATGACAACACAAAATGAGTCATGCATCCTCAGGAAGTCAACTTTCCAACAGTATCTTCCCTACTCTTACAACAACCCACCATTTAATTGTCATAAAAGGTGGGTGGGCACAGTTTGATAATTATTTTGAGCCCTATCATTTAACAAAGTCTTTATCTAGATGTGTAGATAATGAAGATTTCATAATGGGCATGTTCAGAAAGAGAACCAAGTGCTTGACATTAGAGCACTAGTTTAATTTCCCCGAGGATATTATTTGAAATTTTTTTTATCTAAGTGAATAGGAGGTTAGGAAAGAGAAATGGCTAGTGTACAAGAAGTCTTTGGACTTTGTGCACAATTTTGATAAGTCTTATGATCCTTTGAAGGAATTTTTCCCTTGGGCCAAGAAGATTGAGTCCCTGATGACATTATTTGAGGGTATCATGCAGGCCCTTGGTGAGAAGAGACAAAGGATAGTGGAAGCTAAGCCAGAAAAGGCACAAGCCATCTTAAGCAAACTTTCACAAGGAAGGATAATTCCACCAGGGAATTATGTAGTATACAAAAGAAGGGGGTATAGCACCATTATGCCCAAAATTGACAAGGCGTCTAATCAGAAAGGCAAAAGGCCAGCAGATGCTAGTGCCTAGTAGATGCTAGTGCCTAGTAGATGCCCTCTCCCAAGAAATAAAAGGTAGAGGGAAAAGAGAAAGAGAATGTGTTATACTCTCCCTCCTAGTCCCCTTTACAAATGGATGACTAAGCAATTGCTGAGCAATTGGTTCAAATGGGGAACACTGGCCAAGTTTTTGTCACTGCATGAGAAATACAAGAAGGGGTGCCAGAGGTACCTAGGCATACAATTGTTGATCTCACAGTGGCATAATTTATAGACAAAGAGATGGACCCTGTAACCAAACAGGCCAGTGAGGAGTTCTTGTCAGATGATAATTTTGTCAAGGCTAGGTCCTTTGTTCAATTTTTATGGAGAACTCACATTGATGAGTTCAAGGAAAAATGCCAAAAATTGCAAGAAGCCCAACCAAATCAGCCCAAAGATGATATTGAAAAGGAGGTCAAACATGAGTTAATGAATAAATTTTAAAAGATCACTCCTGAAGAGGGCAGGGAGTTGGTAAAGAAATAGGGAGTCCTTATCCTACCCCAGTGGGATTTGGCTGATGCAGTAGTTTTTGATGTTGTTAGAAAGGAGGAAAAACCATTGAGCACTACTGGGACATCAATTGGTACCAAGTTTAGTGAAGATCATGCAGCCCTAGCAATCTGGTCCTTTAAGAAAAAACATAAAAGGAGATTGAATGAAGATGACCTATCTGAGGATACAGGAAGCCTCATTGTTAAGAGAGTTCCTGATACCTTGGGTATTAAGCCTACAAAGAAGCTGAGGAGTGGGTAAAATAGAGGCACACTGACAAATTATAATCTAGCCTCTTAAGATGTTCCAAGGAGGTAAATCTGGCTGATCTTTATTTGTTAGGAAAAAGGGTCTTTAACATTATCAATAAATATGAAGCAGATAAAGATCAATGGAATTTAGTCATAGACACCTAAAAAGGAAAAGCTGCTGAAGTGAAATATTTTTATGCCATGTCCAAAGAGGAGAACAATATTGATATTATTTTGACCAGAACTCACAAGTGTCTAAAGCTAATGGCAGACTTGGACACCAAAATAAATATCCTCATCGGGAAAGAGGAAACTTTGAGAAGAGAGTTTTCTAAGGATAGGTATGAAATGTACCCCAATATGTTCAAGAAAGATGGTGATTTAAATAATGAGACACTATGGTTGAGACATATAAAAGAAGCAATAAATGCCCAGACACATAGTCTCATCATCTTGGAGGGCACAATTTTATTTTTCCAAACCATAAATATCATTAATAAAGCCAGGGAAGTTTTTGAGTTCTGGAAAGAAGAATTTAAGAAAGCAAGTGCCATCTGGGGTGAATTCATCAGTAAGAAGGATGAGATCCTTGGTTTCAATTGGCCAAGCAATGAGGTGTACTCTTCTTGGAAGGACAAGTACCCAATTGTTAATCTAGATGAAGGTGTCCAGATGCAAGTGGATGAGGAGGCCCAACAGAACAGTTGATGCAGTTAAGAATGGATATCATACATCATCAACATTAGAGGAAACAATTTCCACATGGTTGTCTCCCCACAAATACAAGGAAATTACAATCACAATGCAACCATAGGACAAGGGATCAGTTAAAGTATATTGTAACAGAAGTGGTTTTCTTATCCACTTGCTATTTTTTCCTATTGTATTCTTAAATTTTGTCTTCTAGCCTAGTCATCCAAAGCTTGTTGCATCCTTGATCTTTAAGGATTCCAAGATGACTAGTGCTAGCTATATATAGCAGTTTGTAACATATTGTAAAGGATAGTAAAAATAAGACTACAGAGAAGACTTCTGAATTGTGTCTAGATTTTGGTTTTGGATCAATTTGAATGTATTGATATCAGGCTTATATTAATAAAATACAATGGAATCTCCATTTTGATACGAATAATGTCTTCTTGCATTTACTATAAGCTCTTGTATGTTTAATTTGTAAGGCATTTTAAATAACTGGTTATAAGGTAGCTATGTCATTATTTGTGAGTTGCGTTCAAGGAGGGTTTAAATCTTGCAAATAATTACATCGGGTTAGGGTTTGTGCATGAATTTGATACAGGGGTGTGAAGATGAGAAGATATTTTGTAAGGCATTCCATCTAAGGTTTCATTTGTATTTATATTAATTATCCCTAGTGTATGTATGTTTCATTCTGAATCTATGGCCCATGACAAGGCGCTGGTCAAATTCTGAAAGGTGGTTTTTATCATCAATCAAATATTAATCAATCCTTATATTTTTGTTATCTAAAATACATGTCTAGATAATTGTATTGAGTATAATTCATCTTAGTGATTCCTTGAAGAGAGAATCAATAGGTTAGCCTTCCTAAGCCAAGTGTTTTAAAAAAGAAGAAGGATCATTGAATCCTTGATCCACTATTAGACTCGCTGAAAGACAGTAATCTGTTGAAGATGCACCCACCTGGGTATGTGGAGCCCAAAGTGTAGAAGGGTTTTCATCCTTGTCAATTAGCCTTTTCCCTATGAGAATCTAGATTAGGTACTAAAGAGTCTAGCATTTACTACTACATACAGATTCTG
Source organism: Thuja plicata (assembly GCA_018584345.1). Lineage (NCBI taxonomy): Eukaryota > Viridiplantae > Streptophyta > Pinopsida > Cupressales > Cupressaceae > Thuja > Thuja plicata. The sequence continues at coordinate 1,595,344 of MU223268.1, forward strand.
CAAGAAAAAGATTTAACAAATTGGCGACTCTACTGGGGATCATTGTAATGTTCTAAGAGTCATGTTCATGAAAGAGTTTGTCCTTGCAATTTTGAGAATTAGTTTTTCTTTCCTCATAATCCTAAAGGCAAGTCTATTCTATCTATCTGTTATCACACACTGTTTGAAAGTTTTGATCCTAAAGATGATACAAATCTCTGCTTAGATAGAGTGACTGGTAATTGCAAAATCTTTGGTTTAATACAGTGTATCTTTTTCAAGGAAAGTTACAGAGTTTATTTGCAGTAATATGAACAGTGAAGGAGAATTTTCTTAAGATTGCCAGGTGAGAAATTAGGGAGAGATATTGTTCTCTAAGTTTCATCTTGACTTATTTCTAAAAGGGAAAACCTAAGTTAGGACAATATACTCAATCTTTATATATATTTGTCCTCTGAAAAGAGGTGGTGACTCTAACCTCTGTGTACTCCAGTGTTGCACATTAAACATTTTGAAATATTTGTCAGTTCTATAAGATGAGTTGACAAATAAATACCAGATCATACTTCAAAGAAAATCCTGAAAAGGATGTTGGAGAGGAGCTCCATACACCTCAAAGGAAACAATGGGCCAAGAGAGGTACATCAAAACATGATTCCCACCATACCTCTAAAGGGGGGATGGAGACTCCCATTCCAGAGAGAAAATCATCTTCATCCGAAGATGTAGGACCTATGGGACCAACTAACACTTACAGAGCTAATGCTAATTTTTATCCCTTTAGGGATGGAGAAAATACTGATATAGGTTTCTTTCCTGTAGAAGAAAATCTTGCTCCACCATAAGAGACCTTTGTTGCTGAAACAACTTCATATGACTTTGATAAGTTGCAAGATGAGATTATGGTTTTAAAGAGGAGAAATAAAGAACAAGAAAAGGAAATAGCTGAAGTAGAGAAGAAACGTGGGTAGAAGATATATGACTTACTATTGGAAAGAGAAGAACTCTTAGCTGAGACCAGAAGGAATGACCTTAAGGCTAAAAGCTTGAGTCAAGAAGTTAAAGGTTTGAATTCAAAAGTGTTTGGTAACCTTGATGATTTAAGGAACAAAGCCCCAAATAAAATCTCAAATCCTGACAAGGATGAATTTGAGAAGGAAGGGCCTATCATCAAGCAATTGTTCCCATATGAGACTGATCATGATGCAAAGTTTAAGACAAATATGAAGGAGGTTCCCAATAAAGGTAAGCAAAAGGTTGTTGGTGTGACCATATAGGAGCCTAAGAAAAACTTGACCATCCCTATAGGAGTATCCTAAGTTGATCTTGAGTTGGAACAAGCTAGGAAAGCCAAAGAGGACTTGGCCAAGCAACAAGAGAATTTAGAATTAGAAACTGTTGCAGCAAACATAAGAATGAAAATAGCTTTTCTATATGCTGAAACTAACACTTCTGCACGAAGCTCTATGTCAGTTAATCATGGAACACATCCTCAAAATAAATCTTCTAGTCCAATCCCAATTAATCAAGGGGGTGATCCTAAAGTGCAACCTTCTATTTTAAATTCAAATGTTAAGAACTCTGGCCCAAATGCAAGTGCTCAGCCCAGTGGTCCTTACCCAAGCATTCAAGCTACCAACCCTAAGCAAAGTGTTACCCCACCCCTTCAACATCAAGGAGGAGCTACTGGACCAAGTGGTAATAATGAACTTGGAAATTTCCATAGAAGGCCTATACACATGAACAGATATAGAGCTCACTTTTTTAAAGGCATTCTTGATCACCCTAATGTGATCCCTAATGAGGTAAGAGATAAAATCCCTAAGTTCACTGGAAATAATGTTTTTACTTGTGAAGAGCATCTAAAATATTTTAGTGACAAGATAACTGACTTTGAGATTGAAAATGAGGATGTTATTATGAAGCTTTTTGTTCAATCATTAACAAAAGATGCTAGGGATTGGTTCAGAAATTTACCAAATGATGGTATTGCTTCCTGGGATGAATTTGTAAAGTATTTTAGGGAACAGTATAGAGAACATGTAAATTCTGGATACATGTTAAATGAATTCAATAACATTAAAAAATTCCCAAATGAAAGTATGGCTGATTTTAACAGTAGATTTCAGAAGGCCATGAATAAAATTTTCCAAGTCTTAAGGTTAGATGAAGTATGCCTTACCACTTTCAATGTTGTTGATGGTAAGATGTCCTATCTACTCAGAGATAAAAAAAACTCTACAACCTTAAGGGATGCTTATAAAATAGCAATTGACATTGAGAGTAATAGGAGAGCATCAGGAAAATTGGGGAAGAGGGAAGACAATAAACTTTGGAAGGAAAAGGGGTCAGCCAATAAAAATTCCAAAGAAGACAATACAGTAGATAAACTGGTGAGTGCAGTAAAGGATCTTACTGCCAAAATGGATAAAAATGATAGAGGTGGGTACCATGATAATAAGTACACTAACCAAAGATTTGACAAATAGACTAACTTGAGAGATTACCCTTATAAGACAAATTGAAATAATGGAAAACCAGTCCCTGATGGACAAGATAACCCAAAAGCCAAGGAAATCCTAGATCCCCTAAAAAGGAACAATGCCAACTATGTTGAGAACACTCCCTACTGTGATGCTTGCAATATGCCACATTCTTCCTATCAATGTGTAGTAGCCCAGGATCTATTTGACCAAACAAAAGAAAGAGAACAAGAAGGCCCTACCATCAATATGTTCATAGTAAAAAAAACATATCCGTGGTTTTCTAATATTGCATCATCTCCTGATAATTTGTGTACAGAAGATAATTCTTGTTTTAAAAATCAATTACAAAATCCACCCTATCAAAGTGATTAGATTGACAATATTTCACAAGTGGTGCAGGAGCACACCTAGGCTAACCTCCATAGTTAGGATGTTTTTCCTTGTACTTGACATTGGCCAAGTAAAGACAGATATTTTTTTTCTAGACCTTAGAAGGTCATTGCAATGTGGGCTAGGTGAGTTAGTCATTAGGACTAAGGTCACCAAATTAGCCATTGTTAGTAGTTTTTAAATTCTTAGTGTTAGGAGTTTGAGTTAGAGTCTTCAATGTGTCTTAAACACATCAATGATGTCATAGAGATGTCATAAGGTCATGAATGATCTTGGATCCTTGAAATGAAGAGGTTAGAGGTCCTAAAACTTAGGGAGGAGGCATAATGGAAAATATGCCAAAAGTTGCTAAAAAGTTGCTATGACAACATTTGCAATAATCACAAATGTTGCATGCAACTCGGTTACATAGGATTCCCTTGAAATTAGGAGTGGGGAATTGACCAATAGTCCCTAGAATCAAGAAGACTGCATCTAATGTTACCCAAGACTCGAATCTCATAGTTATTCATGCATTGTAACAAGTTTTGAATATTGAATAGTAGCTCTGCAACTTTGTATTCATAAAATCTGAGCATTTCATTGTGACAGTGCCATCTAATGGATTGAAAGCTTCAAACTAATAATTTTTTTGTGTTCATAGGATAGTTACAAGCATATTTCATTCATTAAGTTAATGTTTTGAGTTATTCTAAGGTCTTAGTTAATTTTATAGTGTTTAGTGTGCTTACTGGTCCTATCCTGACTAGTCAGTCGATTCATGGATCCCCCATCAAATCTAACCATGGGAAACACCTAAGGATGGATGGATATGTTAGGGGATTCAGTAGTGTATATATGTTTAGGATTAGTATTCTTAGGAAGATGGAGAGCTATTTTTACTACTAAGCCCTAGGCGAGCAGACAGTGCCCGGTTAGAGGTTTAGTGCTAAAAAATTGAAGATTTCTTGCAGGGTAGAGAAGTATTGTACGAGACAAGTATAGTTAAAGATAAGGTATGGTCATATCTTAACATACTTTGATGGTTGAGTTCATACCAATCCATGAGACCAAGTTTTGAGCAAGTTTTAAACTATGTTGCAGACAATCCTAGAAATTAGGCCTATTAGCCCTATTGGATCTAGATTGTAGGAACCCTATGTACGGAGGGTCTAGGAGACTAAAACCTAAAAAATCCTTTGTAAAATGATAAAGGGTGGTTGAATGTGGGATTTTATTTTCTACTTATTTGGGAAAGTTTTGAAATAATTGGGAAAAACTCACTGTGAAAGGCTACAAGGAAATAAGCCCAATTAGGCCTCTCAAAGACAAAAACTTGGACTCGACTGAAAATGGTTATGAGATCCCTCAAAATGGATCCAAATGGGAGAAAATGGAATGTTTCCATGAGGGTGATCACCCCTGCAGTGACTCATGAAAGCTAGAATGGTGTTGGCACTTAGATCCTTCTGAGTGTAGTAGGAGAAGTGAAGAATTGAACTAACTAAAAGGTGTTAGTCTTTCAAGGTGAAGCATAAGGATTAAAAATATTAGAGAAGAGTTGGAAATTGGACTTATTTAATCATCTAAGTCAATTAGGACCTAGATGAGATTAGGTTCCTAGAAGAGACAAGCTAAGGTCTCTTGGATGAGGTGCTAGCAAGCCTTGGAACACTCACATCATATTGGTATCAGAGCTTTATTGAGATCAAGCTTGTGGTGGATGTTTCAGCCTACTAAATCAGTTGGAGAGAATACACCATTGGGATCATTAGAAGACAAAACCATGGTGACTAATGCTGAGTTATCCAAAAAGGTGGATGAGCAAAAAGAAGACAACAAGTTGTTAAGAGAAAGGTTGTCTCAAATGGAGCAACTCTTGGGAGAAGTCCAAGACAAAGCTGATAAGATGAAAGATAAGATAGATCAGAAAGAAGAAGAAGAAGAAAGGGAGAAGGGAGTGGATTTAGAAGAGGAACCTATAACCCTTGACCCTGTCAGTGACCAAGAACCCTTCTTAAAGGCATTGAAGGCTTTAAGTGGCAAATCTTTGGAGGGTGTACCACTTTATAGTGGACAAATGGATCCAAATTCAGTTTTGGATTTGATTGACAGTATAGAGAACCATTTCAAATGTGATGGTATCATAGAGGCCCAAAAAGTGAATGTGGTCAAGTCAAGATTGAGAGGATCAGCTCTCACATGGTGGAAGTTTATTCAAATTGAAAGGGAGAAAGAAGGAAGGAGTCCTATAGTCACATGGAAGGGCATGGTGACTAAGTTCAAGAAGACTTACTTGTGTGATGACTATGAAGTTCAGCTGCAAAGAAGAAGACATAACCTCAGATAGAAAGATTTGGATGTCCAAGCATACACTGAAGAGTTCCAAAAGTTTTGCTTAAGGTCACAAGTAGTGGAGGATGAAAGCATCAAGCTACCTAGATATTTGAATGGGCTCAAGTGGTCAATTCAAGAAGACATGAGTCTTGTGAACTTCAAAACCATTCGCCAATATTATCAAATGTCCTTGAAGATAGAGGAGAAAGGAAAAAGAAAACAAGAGCAAACCTCCAAAGGAAGAGGTAAAGGAAGGGATAGTAGATGATCAAGAGGTGGCTATGGTGGAAGAAGTTTAGAATCTAGGACACAAGGAGAAGTCAAGTACACTGAGCAGCAAGAGGGAAGTTCTAGTAGAGGTGGAAGAGGAAGGAACTCAAATTTCAGAGGAAGAAGTGGTGGACAAGGAAGAGGCAATTACTTTGCCAATATGAAATGTTATCATTGCAACCAAATGGGACACCCTGCCTATAGGTGTCTAGAGAAGGGTGGTACTTCTCAAGGAGGTAACAAGAGAAATAATTTAGTTCATGAAGAGACAAATGTAGCAGAGACACGCTCTAAGGTACCATTAAATTTAGAAGAAGGTGAGAACCTCATGATGAGGAGAACATTGATCATGGAGCCGGTTAAAGAAGAGCCAAGCCAAAGAAGGTCCCTATTTAGAATCAAATGTAAGGTGATGGGAAAAGTATGTAGATTCATTATGGACTCAGGGTCTACTGACAACATTGTGTCACAAGAAGTAGTCAGCAAGTTAGGCATGACAAGGATACCTCACACCCATCCTTACAAGGTCACATGGCTGAATAAGGGATAGCATGTCTTAGTCAATGAGGAAGCTTGGGTGGAGTTCTCTATAGGGAGATATAAGGACAAGGTTCTATGTGATGTGTTGCCTATGGATGTATGTCACTTGCTCCTAGGCAGACCATGGCAATTTGACCGCCAAGCTATCCAATATGGAGTGAAGAACTCCTATACATTCAAGAAGGATAAAGTAACTTTCAAAATCCAATCATTGTTAGAGGATGCAGATGTGAAGACAGCAGGTCTTAATGTGCTTATGGTGGGTGAAAAAGAATTCATAGAAACCATGGAAGAAGGAGAAGGAGTTGGCTATACATTGGTACTAAAGAAAAATGAGACAAGAAATCAAAGATACCTAAGGCGATACAAAGTAAGTTGCAGACTTATGAAGGCATAGTAAGTGATGGACAGCCATCAGCATTACCCCCTACAAGAGTCATAATTCATAGGATGGAATTCATACCTAGAGCTACCCTACCTAATAAGCCAGCTTACAAGATGACCCCTCAACAAAATGAGGAGATTGCTAGGAAAATAGAAGAACTCCTTAACCAAGGCCTTATCAAGAAAAGCATTATCCCTTGTACAGTACCTACTATCCTAGCACCAAAGAAAGGAGGAACATGGAGGCTTTGTATTGATTCAAGAGCCATAAATAGGATAACCATTAGGTATAGGTTCCCCATACCTGGTGTTGACATTGAAAATTTCAGGTTCAAAAGGAACGAGACATCAGGGAAGTATAATATACACTTTTCATATTTTGTATGATTTCCCTATGTTAAAAATGATAAAAAGGCGTGTATGCATGTCCCTATCTTATTTTCAATAAATTTAATGCATATTCATTTTGAAAATAAATAATTATAAAAATAATAAATAAGTGGTTAAGTAAAAAGGTGGCGATCGGGAGTTGAACACTCAACCTCTCAAGCCGACCTTTTTTCCTACCTATCTACCCTTCTACCCCCTAACCAGTTAGTCTATTTGTTTTCTTCGAGAGGGTTAAGAGAAGATACTTATTTATTTTCATTTTCATGTGCAGGTGAGAAGTTAAAACAACCTTTTACACAGGGAGTTACCTCTTCCTTAATTGAATTCTAATTAAATATAAATTTCCCTATGTGTTTGTCTATTTTTTTTATTTTAGGAAAAAGAATGAGGAGAGGGAGTTGAACACTCGACCTCTCGACCCATTCCTTTTCCTACCTAACTACCCGACCTTATCCCTACCAATTGCTCTATGTTATTCTTTGAGAATGTATGTCTAAATAAATGTATAAATTAAAGACTAATTTATTTTCTTTAATGGTTTATGGATAAATTATTAGGTTAAGAATGTGTTTGGATTTTCTCTTGTATATTGTGTTTTAAGAGGATTTTGCTTTTTACAAGATTTAGAATTTTTATTTTTATTTATATTTATATTTAGGTAAATGTTATTTTGGTTATGGTTTTTGAAATTATTTTTTGGCATAAATTTTTCAAAATACCTAGATATAATATTTTATTTTACCCTATTAGATTTGTATTTTCATTTTTGCAATTATTAATTAGGTCTTTTGAGTGAATTTTATTTTTATCTCGTAAATGTATACAGATTTAAGGTCTTTTGTTTAGAAAGTGAAATTGTTTTATTTCAAAGACCCTAGATGTGTTTTCATAAAGAGGGTTATGAGATTCTGATTAACATTAAAAAATATTTGTAATTATTAGGGTTTTTATTTCTATATTGTTCTTGCCCTAAGCAAATTATTCTTTAATATTGTGATGTTGGGGTGATTACTACCTTCTTTTTAGGGCAAGTTAGAAAGCTTTTATCCCCTAATGTCTTAAGAATGTTTCTAGCGTGAAATTTATATAGTGAAAGAATATTTTTGAAATAAAAATATTTTGGTGTGAATTTTATATTTGAGCATTATATCCCTTTGCAGTGATTTTAAATATTCTCTTAAGTAATGGGATATCTTTATGATTTGATAATTAGAGTAAATACCTTTGATTAATTATTTAATCGGTATTTTATTTTTATTTATCAATTACATTTGTAGAATTATTTCATGATTTTATGTTTATTATTAATTAATAATTAAATAATCATTGGGATCAAATTGATAGTTAAAACATTATTAGATATAATGATATCAATTTTCATTTTATTGAATGATTATTTAACTTTGAGTATTTGTATGCAGGAGTTGGATTTGCGGATCATTATGCATATATCAGAAGATATAACAAATTATATTCGTTATAAGGGAAATGTTTGTCCTTAAAACCATTTATATGGTTAAATTTTATAAATGTCAGGGTTAGTTGCCAGGATTAGGTCCTATGAAAGGGCATGTCCTTTCACAGTGAACCTTTGAAAATATATTAATATTGAATCAAACTAAATTTCAAAGGGGATTTTTACGAGAGGATTATTTTTGACACGACACAATTGGGGAAACTCTCCTGAATTACAGATTTGAACCTCATACCCAATTTTTCAAATGTTATGTCAAATAAGTTGTTTCTATGTTTTTTTGAGGTTATATATCATTTATTTTTGGTTATTTTTTCAGATACTCTTGTAATAGGGTGTTCTACTGTATTCTATTCCCTGATTTATTGATTCAAAGTTAAAATACGCAATTTGAATATCAATTGTACGGTCTGTGAACTTACAATTGTTCTTGTCGTTCTCTTAATTTAAGTTAAACTTGATTGGATTAATTATGTAAATTATTATGAATAATAAATCAAGCGAAAGCCTGTAGGATGATAGTCTTGCTTTATAGAAGTAAGTTTCCTTAAAACTGTCTCTGATTATACGTAAGATTGGAAATATCTGACTCTATACCCAAATTTGCATTAAAGCACTGATCTCTTTTCTTTTGAAATTGTTATTTGGTTCTATCTTGTAGTTTACATTTTAATTCTGATTTCTTCTTTATAAAGCATTCAAATTAGGTTTTAGTAGTAGTGCAAATCTTAGATTAGATTTCATACTTAATACAACTATTTAGGAGTTAGTACTATTTTTCCTCCAAGGATTGTTTACCCCTTTGGAAGCAATGTTCGTCTGTGCATGTGTTTGTGCAGCATAGGACACTTGTGAATTCAGGACTACTAGCCTTGGCTCCATCAAGCCAGAATTGCAGAGGCACTAGTGTGTGATTGTCAGTTGGCCTCAAAATGGTCCATCATTTTTGAGCCCCAACAAATTGGCGACTCTACTGGGGATACCTATCAGTGAAAGTCAGTTTCAAAATCTCTGGTTAGTGTTGTAAAGATTCTACTGGGAAGAAGGATTCAGAAAAATTACTGATTCCTCATAGAAGTGAGGTGGCAACTCTAAAACACAGTATCAAGAGAAAATTATGTTAGGGAGAAGGTCCCTAAAGAACAATTCATTCATTGAATTGAAACCAAATAGGAGGAGTAAGAAATTAAAGGAAAAAATGTTGTATGTATCTCCTGAGAAGCAGCCTGACAAGGATGAGCAGGAACTTGCTTGTGAACAATGCCCGGATTCAAGTCATCATAGTTCCTCCAGTGAAAGTGAGAATAGAAATCCGTTTCCATACGCGAGATTAAGAAACGTTGATATTTCTGAACATGAGGAGCGAACTCGGGAGGAGGAGATTGTGGACATCATGACACAAGGTTTAATTGCTTTGGAGAAGAAGGATGAAAGAATGATTAGTGCTTTCAAATGAATGCCAGATAAGATTTTTGAAAGGATGGGACTGCGGAAAGAGTATATCACATTCCTACAGGATAGCCCAAAGGGAGTAAGTTCAGCGATTGAAGATAAGGTTGATAAAAATAACAGAATTCCAAAATATTATCCTCCCCATAGACAAAATAATAAAGATCCATTCAAAAATTTCCATTCAAATCCTTTATACATCACAGATGATAAGAGAAGGAATGCACAAAATGGTGAAAATAAAATACATAAACATAATGATAATCATTATCATGATGAAACAGATCTTATTCAGCCATTTGAGAGTGCACATAAGTAGGCTACTCATGAATAGCGACAAGAAAATAATACATTAAAGAATGATTATCATCACAATCAGCAATTAGAAACGTCTAGCATATATCATGGATACAATGATGCACAAGTAGAGACAAATGAAGGTAAAATAAGTGATACATATGGTAAAGAAACTCACTATTATGATGATTCACGTGAACACTTACCTGGATTTGCGCAAGCTCAGATGAGAATGTGGCAAGTAAATAACAGAAATTTTGAAGATTACCCTAATAATGATAGCCAAAAATACCAGTATGAACAACCTGGAAAGATTGGTGTGCAGCAAAAGAATGACATATTGGAAGAGGATTATGATATTTCTAAATGTGCGCAAACTATGGACACACATCGTCCATGTAAACAACAGCATAACACTCGTAATATGCACAGTGGACATGTTAAAATGCAGCAAATGCATGATGAGCATCGCCTAAACTTAGTCCAGTGTTCTGGAACTCAAGCCTACACTGCAAAGGAAGATAATGATATTTATTAAAAGCAGCAAAACAATAATGGTATACCTATGCATAAAGGGAATTGTGAAAAGAAAAACATTAACAGTGGTTATTATAATAACAGAGTGGCAGACGTCATCACACAAGGTGGTGAAGAATATTTAACTGGCGCGCTAGAAAAAGGACATTACTTGCAAATTACTAATCCAGCGCAGCAATATAACAATGGCACACAGCCTTATGGAAATAGTATGCGTGATGATTTTGATAATTATAATGAATTACAGGGTTATAAGTCTATGCAGAAATATGATGTGTTGAAACCATATTATGATGCGCAGCCTTCTGGGAATCATGCGCAGAGCAGAAATATTGTGCAAGATAATAATGGTAAAAAGTATTCTCAAGGTGGTGAAACTGTTTTAACTTGCACACGAGGTGATAAGAATAACAATTGTTTTGATAGTATACATAACATACATTATAGAGCAGATAATGATATGCTCACGCACAATAATGTGGAGCCCATGCTTCATAAAGATCAGCACAAAAGGGCCGCACAACATCTATATAACTTGGCGCAGTCTATGAAGGACCCTACACAGCCTATGCACTATGTTACACAGCAACATGATGACATTGTGGGTGAATATGGAGAGCAGCATGTAAATAATGTTAGAGAAAACTGGGGGGTTGAGCAGCCAGGCGAAAATAGATGTGCCTTGAACAAAATAATATATTGTCATAACCTCAATAAACAGCAGCCTCTTAATCCAGAAATTGCACAAGAAATGGGTGAGCAATATGATAACAGCTGGATTGTTTTGAATAATCAGCAAGCTGATAAACATAAAGATATGCACAGGCCTAAATATACCCATGTGCATGAGAAACATGATAATATGCATGTTCCATGTGAACAAAGATATAGTTATAAGTTTGCGCAAGAAGGCCACCCTAAATATGATAGAGGTAATCAAAATGATATTTTGCATGGACAGATAAAAGGTTCTGCGCAAGACTGAGTGAATATGTATCAAGGATATGACGAATGGAAAAATAATTATCATCAACAAAGTAATTTGCTGAGTGTACACCGTGAATATCAAACTCAGCATATGGGGGTTCAGACATGCCCTAGATACCAATCTATGCAACAAGAGGGAGTAAAAGGTGGTGAATCCCATTATAAGCCAGGTAATTATTTTACTGAAAATGATAAATACAGTTAAAATAATGGTGATAATAATATTTATGATAATTTTGGAAATGTGAATAAAAATGTTTATCCTCAACAAAGTAATTATTTTGGAAATATTAATGCCGAAAGAAATGAAGTGCATAACCGATATACTGAAAGTGAAAATAAATATAACCATGGACAAAATACTGGACAGTATGCATATCCAGGAAATCATGCACAGAGTCATGGTGGGGCACAAATTTTTAATCCTTCTATTGATAATATAAGCAGAGATTACACACAGGGACAAGGACAAAACTATTACGGTAATGGAAGAGCTCAAACACAGCAATGTCATGCACAGCCAATGCAAAGTTCAATGCATCCAGGGAGAGACCAAAACTATGCACAGCCATATGCTATGGATACAAATCAACAACTTGGGAACTTTATACAACAACAACATCAACAGCATGGAGGAGGGGTGCCAAATCAAATGAGTATGGCTCGGCAGCCTCATAGTGGCCAATATGGTAATCTGGAAAATCAATACCAGAGAGGTAACCCTATTCCCCAGGATCACTATTTTTAAAATAACAATAATCAAAATTTATTTGATTCCAGATCTCAAGAAGTAAATGAGAGATATAAACCATTGGATTTTTCAAATGTTATTTGTTGTCCTAACCCTATACCAAATAAATTAAAGACTACTATTCCTAAGTTTACCAGGTGATGGATCCCAAATAGTAGAACAACATGTTATTAATGTCAAAAACATTGTTTATGAATTTGACATTACTTATGAGGATGTGCATATGAAAATGTTAGTACTTTCACTCAAGGATAGTGTAGATGAGTGGTATAGAAATTTGCCAGATGGATCAATTACCTGTTGGCAAAACTTTGTTGATCAGTTTATTGAAGAGTTTGGGGATTATAGAGATCCATCCTTTGCAACTCATGAATTAACCACTATGAGGAAAAATGTGAATGAAACAGTAAGGGAATTTAACAAGAAATTTAACAAGGTGTTGAACAAGAATCCTAAAGATATCTATCCTGTTGACTCTTTTCTAATTACCTTTTATTTCAAAGCTTTGGATGTTAATATGAATTATGAGATAAGGTCTCATAACCCGACAACTTTACAAAATACTTTCAAAATAGCATTGAATATTGAAAACAATAGAATAGCTGCCGGAAGAGTTGATAAAAGAAGTGATCCTAAGCTATTCGATGCTGCAGTTCCAAAAAAGGGTATTGAAAGTGATAAGATGGACAAATTAGTAAGTTTGATGAAAAATTTGCAACCAAACAAAAATCATTTTCAACCAGGAAGGCATGATAGAAATTTCAACAGGAATGACAGATACAGATTGCAGGACATGCCTTATCATACAGAATGGAAAGATGGAAAGCCCATAAAAAAGCAAACAAACACTCCAAACCCTCTTAAGAGAAATAATCATTTTATAGGGGATGAGCTTTGGTGTGATGTTTGTAAGATGCCTCACCCTCAGGAACAATGTCTTATAGCACAAAATATTATGGAAGAGGAAAACCAGGGATATGCAGAGAGGCCTGTGATAAATGCTCTTTCATCTACACCCTTTTGGTCAGGAGATAGCGATGATTCAGATGGTGAATACATGACAGATGAGAGTTACAGGAGATTAGGTTATCAACAAGAACAACAAATATTTTTAGATAATGATGAGAATCCAGAAATAATAAGGTCAACTAGAGAGGAAAGAGAAGTGTATACTGTGGCAGCACTGGAGAAGGTTCGTAGCAATTATCATTTGAGGAACAGGGTTGTAAACTCAGACCAAGAACAAGCAGTGGGAATATTGAAAGCTTCAAAAGGGAGTAGTGATGCAAAAGGTGGAAAAGTGGAAATCCCCAAAAGGCAAGCT
>MU223268.1:1636346-1656597 GCA_018584345.1 Thuja plicata
GACTGCTCATGAGTTAACCTGTCACAAAAGGTCTCAAAAGAGGGCATGACATGCCGAGTACCCAGTGCATCCATAGTGGAGTAGAAGGTAGAAGTGAAGATCTGATAAGGACCACGAAGCTTGGAGACTATCAGGAAGATACACTCATCATCTGACTTTGTCTTTCCAGCAACCTATAAGATAGATCAAAGGGACTTGAACTTCATCAGGAAGTCCTCAATGCTAGTGAATGAGTCAGGTGCCAAGGAGGTGAATTCTGCATCTATCCGGAGAATCCTGAACTGATCCATGGTGCCAAACAAAGTGGAGAACTTGTCCCACATATCACTGGGTGTAGTTAGACCATCCAGGTGGAACAATAACCCATCTGAAACATTCATGGCAATGAGGCCCATTGCCTCATCCATCCTATTTTTGTGCATAAGTGCCTCATAAGGCCTCTGAAGAACTGGCTGAACAGCATCCATGCGGGACCATAAACCTCGTGACATGAGGAGTCTGGTCATGTGTGGCTTCCATGTGTGGTAGTTGTGAGGTGTCAGTCGGGCCACAGAGGGGTCCAACATTGAGAGAAGAATAAGACGGAAGTAGAAGGGTCTTTCTGAATGAAATGACAGAAACTAAAATGCACCCCCCCACAATGTATAATCCTATCCCATGGGCACCACAAATAAACAACTACTGAAAGCACAGAAGAAGAACGAGAGAAAAACCTGAGTTCCAGAAGCCGAACAGGAGCACAAACAAAGGTATGCCTTTGACAAAAAAAATGGCAAGAAACTGGAAAAATCAGGAAACAAGACCTATACCACTACGTCCGTCTCAGAAACAACTTTCCAACGATATTTCATTTTCTGAAAATGGACACCGTATGTCCAAGTTATGGCCAAAAATGTGACAGGAGGTCCAAACAAAGAGCTCGTTGCAAAAAAACAGATATGGGAAAAAAATTGACGGTCGTATGACCGTTGCTGACGTCAGCATGACATCATCGCCGGCAAAAAAAAGCGGCAGCCAAAAAACTGAATAGTCGCCAAAAAATTTGAAAACCACCGGAAAAAAAATTTCCGGCAGCTGATGTCACTGATGATGTCAGCTCTATGTAAGCCGGTGGCTGGCCGGTTGTGCTATGGCGTCTGGCGGCTGGTTGGTGGCGCTGCAGCGGCCGGTGGGTGGCTTAGCGGCAGAGCCCGGCCGGTGGCGCTGCGGCAGACTGGGAGCGGCGAGCCGGCGGTTGGGCCGGGCGCGGGCCGGGCCGGGCCGGCAGAGGCGGTGTCGGGGTGGCACCGGGGTGGTGCGATGGCAGCGCACCCTGAAAAGCACAAAAAACTGCATTTTTTAAATTTTTTTTTTATTTCTGACCTCGAAAACTGTGTCGTACGGCCCTAGAAGGGCAGAAATTTTCCCCAGATGCTCCGGAGGCCAAATAGGTCGAGTTTTATATGATTTCGACTCTCCCGGGCCTTCTGAGCATAATGGTGGAGTCTGTTTTGGCTCAAACGGCTCCAAAAAATAGTGCCTCCTTAGAACTCATAGAAAAAACCCAGAGAGGCTATGACTGACTTCTTCGAATCGTGGCTTCAAACATCTTCAAACTAGACAGCAGCAGGGTGGCTCTGATACCATGTAGGATTTGAGAAATATGCAAATCCACAGACCCCGAATACACCTGCATGCAAGTAACCTGATACAAAGTAGAAGCACAAAGACGAAAAAGCAGAACTCAGATGTTTACTCAAAATGTGAGAGCAAAAATATCAACTGAATTAATGAACATCAAATACAAAGTTCAACCTTAAAAAGGTGAACGAAACCCTAAAAGGGAAATACTAGGTTGCACATTATTAATTAAGAGTTAATTAATAATGCACCTAAGAGACGCTTAAGCAACTAAAGTAAAAATGAAATAATACTCTAACAGATGATGCATAGCATAGATGGTGGGTCTTGTACAGTGCAGTTATCATGTTAATAAGGTTGCAGATTTGAAAGGATCGAATGGATGGCTTAATGGCTTATCTCAAAAGTAATCGAGATCTAGCATCCAAGTCATTAAGCGGTGTTGATGCGTGTCCTAGGTGATGACGTTGCAGCCGTAGTCAGTAAACTCTAAGTGAGATAACTTCCAGACAGGTTGGGATAAATTAGACGGTGGATTTAATCACTTAAGGAGAAGAAGCACAACATCTATTGCATAAGAGATTAAGTCATGCTGACACGTGTCCCAAATGAACAATTATTTTTGGGAAAAGAAGAGGGTCGTCTGATGAAGAAGATGTTACTAGAAATCTACGGCTCAAATTCAAAGTTATCAAAATGAGTTTCAGTGATTCGTTAAGCCATGAATTTGAAGCAGGCAAATTGATTGCAGAATGTGTGGCCACTTCAGTTCTATTCAATGTGAAAGATTGATTTGACTAAAGTAGTATAATTCATTGTTTCAGCTTGAAGTCTCCATAACTCACCATAATTATCCAAGCAAAGAAATGGAGTTGCAGAGATATTTATCTCCTCACGATTGAATTGCAAATCGGGTAAGTCATCTCTAAATACAGCAAGATTCAAGTTTCTAGTAAGGTTCACAATTCAAAAGGCTTTCAGGATTATTGTTTCAAGATCTATATTTCACTTCAGAAAAAAAGCCTTAGGTTCAGAATGGCCCCTAGGATTGAACTTTCAGGAGAGGTAGATTATCAGAAAAGAAATGTAAGGGAGGACCTCCTGCAACAATTAAAAGGATCCATGGGTGATGCAACCCAAATAAAAAGAATAGTCTCGACACATCCCCATTTTAGAATAGAAGAGGTTTTATATGAATCGGGTAGGTGGGCCAAATAAAACCAGTCTGAATGGTCTAACATTGTTCAGAACTGTCTAAAACTAGAGGAACACCCCTACCCTAGATTGTAACATATGGGACTCAGACGTGGGAAAATTGATACTACCCAGGGTATTTATGGATATAGATTTGTTTACCCTGATAGCCAACACTTATGAGGGTTGTTAGGGATACACAAGGGAACGTGTTGTTGAATGTCACAGTTGATGAAATCAGAAGAATTTTCAAGATGAGTGATACTTCAGTACAAATGGATGATATTGAATATGATTATTTTAAGGAAGTGTACCAGACCCAGAGGGAATACTATAGAAATGAGGCCCTAAGAGGGTATTTTAAAAAGATAGGGGATCTGATTGTAGTAGGGCGTAAGACACTAGAGCCTTTCAAGTTGGATTATTTCAATGGTAAGGCCAAGAAAATGTATAGTTCCCTATGCCAAGTCCTAGGAAAAGATGAGGAGACAACAATGCTTGTCCATATAATGCTCATGGTGGTTCAAATCCTACATCCCCACCTATCAATGGTTTTTGACTATGCCTCTTACATTTCCCAACAAATGCATAAGGGTTTGGCAGGTATCCAAGATAGTAACATACTTAAGCCAATGGGATGGTATTCCCTTATGATAAACATGTTTTTGTTCAATAATGCTAACTTCTTTGAGGAAGAGATGGACCTGACCAAGTTTCAAGGTGATGAGGATTTGCCTATTCAAATGTGGAGTGTTGATCTATCATGGAATAGAAAAGAATCTAGTTATGTATACTTTGACAGGGTTTTCGCCACTAGGCTTAAGTCATTATTGTGCAAACAGAATGCCAGGATCCATACTGATATGTTGAGGTTATTGAGACCTGTGGAATTTGCCCTAGAATTGAAGATTGCCCACAATTGGGGAGATTTGATTTTATACCCTATTTCTATAGTGATAAGGGTTTATGGATTCAAGGGTTCTCCCAATGTGTTTCCCTACAGAGTCCCATTGAAGATTGGAATTACAGAGATTCTGAGACAATTGGGTGAATTATAGGAGGAAGCCCTAACAGGAAAAATGAAGGGAAGTATCTTCCCTACTCTTACAAGAGCCCACCATTTCATTATCATAAAAGGTGGGTGGGAACAGTTTGATAAGTATTTTGAGCCCTATCATTTAACAAAGTCTGTATCTAGATGTACAGATAATGAAAATTTCATAATGGGCATGTTCAGAAAGAGAACCAAGTGCTTGACATTAGAGCACCAGTTTAATTTCCCTGAGGATATTATTTGAAATGTTTTTGATCTAAGTGAATAGGAGGTTAGGAAAGAGAAATGGCTAGTGTACAAGAAGTCTTTGGACTTTGTGCACAATTTTGATAAGTCATATGATCCTTTGAAGGAATTTTTCCCTTGGGCCAAGAAGTTTGAGTCCCTGATGACATTATTCAAGGGTATCATGCAGGTCCTTAGTGAGAAGAGACAAAGGATAGTGGAAGCTGAGCCAGAAAAGGCAGAAGCCATCTTAAGAAAACTTTCACAAGAAAGGATAATTCCACCAGGGAATTATGTAGTATACAAAAGAAGGGAGTATAGCACCATTATGTCCAAAATTGACAAGTATTCTAATCAGAAAGGAAAAAGGATAGCAGATGCTAGAGCCCAGAAGATGCTCTCTCCCAAGAAAAAAAAGGTAGAGAGAAAAGAGAAAGAGAATGTGTTATACTCTCCCTCCCAGTCCCCTTTACAAATGGATGACCAAATAGTTGCTAAGAAATTGGTTCAAATGGGGAACACTAGCCAAGTTTTTGTCACTGCTCAAGAACTACAAGAAGGGGTGCCAGAGGTGCCTAAGCATACAATTTCTAATCTCACAGTGGTAGAATTTATAGGCAAAGAGATGGACCTTGTAACCAAACAGTCTAGTGAGGAGTTCTTGTCAGATGATAATTTTGTCAAGGCTAGGGCCTTTGTTCAATTTTTATGGAAAACTCACATTAATGAGTACAAGGACAAATGCTAAAAATTGCAGGAAGCCCAACCAAATCAGCCCAAAGGTGATATTGAAAAGGAGGTCAAATAGGAGTTAATGACCAAATTTGATAAGATCACTCCTGAAGAGGGTAGGGAGTTGGTAAAGAAATAGGGGTCCTTATCCTACCCCAGTAGGATTTGGCTGATGCAGTAGTTTTTGATGTTGTTAGAAATGAGTTAAAACCATTGAACACTACTGGGACATCAATTGGTGCCCAATTTAGTGAAGCTCATGCAGCCCTAGAAATATGGTCCTTGAAGAAAAAAGATAAAAGGAGATTGAATGAAGATGACCTATCTGAGGATATAGGAATCCTCATTGTTAAGAGAGTTTCTGATACCTCAGGTATTGAGGCAGCTAATCTTGTTCTTCAAACTACAAATTCTAGTTTGAAGGTAGCATAGAAGGAGAAATATTCTTATAACAACTTGAACCTAAAATATGAATTTGTCTTAAAGGCATACAATGATGAAAGGGTTAAATCCCTGCAGAAGGATGACAGAATAGCATTTCTGGAGGGTAGGAAAATAGTGCAACTAATGCCTCAGAAGATGATTGCATAAGAACCTCACCAGCCTTCATCATCCAGCCCATATGTCACTTACCCTCCTTCTCCCATGCCCTCAAGCCTTTCTATTCTAACAGAAGTTGAAATGTAGAGAAATAGATTATTAGCAGAGAGGGAAAGGATGGAAGAAACTACTAGAAAGGAGCTTGAAGAATCTTCAGCCTACAAAGAAGCTAAGGAGTTGGTAAAATAGAGGCACACTAACAAAGTATACTCTAGCCTCTTAAGATGTTCCAAGGAGGTAAAGCTAGCTGATCTTTATTTTTTAGGAAAAAGGGTCTTTAACATTATCAATGAATATGAAGCAGATAAAGGTCAATGGAATTTATTCATAGACACCAGGAAAGGAAAAGTTGTTGAAGTGAAATATTTTTATGCCATGTCCAAAGAGGAGAACAATATTGATATTTTTTTTACCAGAACTCACAAGTGTCTAAAGCTAATGGTAGACTTGGACACTAAAATAAATATCCTCATCAAGAAAGTGGAAACTTTGAGAAGAGAGTTTTCTAAGGATAGGTATGAAATGTACCCCAACATGTTCAAGAAAGATGGTGATTTAAAGAATGAGGCACTATGGTTGTGACAAATAAAAGAAGCAATAAATTCCCGGACACATAGTATCATCATCTTGGAGGGCACAATTTTATTTGTTCAAACCATAAATATCACTAATAAAGCCAGGGAAGTTTTTGAGTTCTGGAAAGAAGAAGTTAAGAAAGAAAGTGTCAGCTGGGGTGAAGTCATAAATAAGAAGGATGAGATCCTTGGTTTCAATTGGCCAAGCAATGAGGTGTATTCTTCTTTGAAGGATAGGTACCCAATTGTTAATCCAGATGAAGGTGTCCATATGCAAGTGGATGACGAGGCCCAACAGAGCAGTTGATGTAGTTAAGAATGGATATCATACATCATCAACATCAGAGGCAACAGTTTCCACATGGTTGTCTCCCAGAAAATAAAAGGCAATTACAATCACAATGCAACCATAGGACAAGGGATCAATTAGAGTATATTGTAACAGAAGTGGTTTTCTTATCCACTTGCTATTTTTTCCTATTGTATTCTTAAATTTTGTCTTCTAGCCTAGTCATCTGAAGCTTGTTGCATCCTTGATATTTAAGGATTCCAAGATGAATAGTGTTGGCTATATATAGCAATTTGTAACATATTGTAAAGGATGGTAAAAATAAGACTACAGAGCATACTTCTAAATTGTGTCTATATTTTGGTTTTGGATCAATTTGAATGTATTGATATCAGGCTTATATTAATAAAATACAATGGAATCTTCATTTTGATACCAATGATGTCTTCTTGCATTTACTATAAGCTCTTGTATGTTTAATTTGTAAGGAATTTTAAATGTACTTGTTATAAGGTAGCTATGTCATTATTTGTGATTTTCTTTCAAGGAGGGTTTAAATCTTGCAAATAATTACAGAGGGTTAGGGTTTGTGCATGAATTTGATACAAGGGTGTGAAGACGAGAAGATATTTTTTAAGGCATTCCATTTGAGGTTTCATTTATATTTCAATTAATTATCCCTGGTGTATGTATGTTTCATTCTAACTCTATGGCCCATGATTAGGCACTGGTCAAATTTTGAAAGGTGGTTTTTATCATCAATCAAATATTAATCAATCCTTATATTTTTTGTTATCTAAAATACATGTTTAGATAATTGTATTGAGTATAATTCATCTTAGTGATTCCTTGAAGAGAGAATCAAAAGGTTAGCCTTCCTAAGCCAAGTGGTTTAAAATAGAAGAAGGATCATTGAATCCTTGATCCACTATTAGACTCTCTAAAAGAAAGTAGTCTATTGAAGGTGCACCTGCCTGGGTATGTGGAGCCCAAAGTGTAGAAGGGTTTTCATCCTTATCAATTAGCCTTTTCCCTGTGATAATCTAGATTGGGTACTAAAGAGTCTAGCATTTACTACTACATACAGATTCCGCAAGAAAAAAAGATAACAAGCTTGTAATGGCAGTCACTAGGTCTTGCTACAAATATCAAAAGCTATCCTAAACACATAAAGACAAAGGTGCCAAAGACCACAAGGAGACAAAGAAAAAATCAGATTTCATTCTTCATTTTTGTCCATCCACCACTTGGTTCTTTCTTGTCTTTTGTCTTTTCTATATTTTAGGGTTAGGTCTTAAAACCATCTAAATCTTGTTGCATCCTTACTTCTTAAGGATTCCAAGATGGTTTTAGCCTATAAATAGAGCATATTGTAACATTTTGAAAGATAATAGAATATAATTACAAGGAAAACTACTACAATTTTGTCTAAGCCTCTGTACTTTTGGTCTATTGAATGTATTTTGAAGCAATTAGACATTAATAAAATATATTGAAATCTCTATTTGATATCTTGTGTTGTCTCTTTTATCTCTATTCAAGCTTTTATGTATTTATTTGTAAGGCATTTAAATACATCAAATTCAAGGTAGTTGTGCAATCATTTGTGAGGTCCTTCAAGGAAGGAATAATTCTTTCATATGATTCCAGGAAGCTGAATACTAATATTAAGATCTAATAAATAGAGTTATAGGATTGAGTGGATAGTTTGTAAGGCATTCTATCTAGGTTGGATTTATTTTCATTAGTCACCTAATTGTGGATTTACATTCAAGATTGACTCTGTAGCCCATAGGATCAAGCACTAGTTTATAGTTTTTCAAGTAATTGTTCATCATCCATATATTTAAGAAAAATCATTCAATTACATTACATTCATAAGAAAGCATACATTCATAAGTAATTGTATTTACAAGGTATACAATTCAGTTTGTTGATTCCTTCAAGAGAGAATCAAATAGGTTTCCCCTCCTAAGTTCATAGAACTATAAAAGGAAGAAGGATGAGAATCTTTATCACATTACTATTTTCTATTATCAAGATAATAATTTGGCTTATTAAGCTTTGTATGAGATTATTCATAGTCATTTTCATAGTTATCTATTTACTGGTATAGTAAAAGGCATCCAGCAAACTAGTAAGAAGACATAATCCACTATAACTAGATATTGTAAATATGTAATCATTCAAAGGTAATACCTGCCTGATTCAGTGGATCTCAAAAAAGGAGGATCTTATCCAATCCTCATCAATTAGGATTTTCTTGCATATAGAATATTGGAAATATACAAGAGAAAGAATTCATACTAGTTTTAAAAGATACTTGCAAGAAAAATCCCTAACAGGGCTGGCACCAAGAAAATGAGTTGAAAGGAGGACAAAGATACTGAAGACCTCAAGAATTTGGTAAATCAGATGCAGATTATGGTCATTCAGGCCCATGAACTTGTGGAGGGCATGTAGCTATCTTTTTTTGGTTTTGTCCTATTTTTTTTTCCCTGTCTTTTCTGTTTAATATCTATGGTACTTTTTTGGTTAGGTTGTTTGCTAGCTAGCTATTTTTTCTTTCCTATTTTGATGCTATGGAACAGATGTTGTTGATCTCTATTTTATATCTGTAAAACTTTGTTTAAAGGTTTCGGGTCCTTGTAAAACTTGTTTTTACTTAATCAGAATAGTCCTTTACAAATATCCTAATAGAGTTGCATTACTTGATTGTATTGTACTAAATCCTTTCACAAGGTGGACCTAATAGTCCTTATTTCTCCTAATAGGGCAGGCCATCAGAAGTGGTCAATTTTAAGATTTAATAGGCTAAATTTATACTGCAGTAAGAAATCTTGTGGGTACCATTCCCACACCAGTTTTACTTTCTATTTGGAAGGTTTCTAGGTAACCAAATATTGTATCAAATATTGTGGGTGTTTTATTTCTTTTCATTTCATACATGAAATCAGATTAGATAATATAATATTGGATTAAAAGGATTATGTTTTATTGGTTCCTAATTCACCCCCCCCCCCTCTCTCAGTCACCCTGACTCAACATATTTCCAACAATTGGTATCAGGGCACAAAAGGTTCTCTTTATAGAAGTTTAACAGTTTGAACAAAGATCATAGGCAATGGAAATATACAGACTGGAGAAAGCCATTGAAAATGAAAATATAGATCTACAAGTGGCCATGGATCAGATCAAGAAACTCAATGAGTATCTCTCTCTTTCCCTAAAAAAAAGAAAAAATTTAGCAGTACAAATGAATGAAAAAAGTTACATAGAAGAAAGAATTGATGACTTATGCAAAGAAAGAAGTTCTGAAGAAGCAGATGTAGCAATTGAAGACCTACTTACAAAGAATCTCAATTTACATGAAGAAGTAAGAAAATTTAAAAGAGAACAAGAAATTTACTTAGTCAAAGTATGTGAAGTCATAGGACAAAAGAGTCAAGCAGAAAATGATAGATAAATGGCATAAGAAGATAAAATATTGTTGAGTACAAGATTAGAAGAAAAAGAAAATGAAATCCATCATTTATCACTTCAGCAAGAAGATATGATAAATCAACTAAATAATGTAAATCAAGAAGTTATCAATCTGAGAACAGAAAATGAAAGACTACAAAATGATCTCAATACTAAAAAACAAACCAATGAGAGTATGATGAATTCACAAGGAAGCATGGATCAATTAATAGAAAAAACTCAACTCAGACATCATGGACAGACTGGATTAGGTTATACTGAACAAGGTGAATCCTCACAGCAAGGAACTCAAAAGAATATTAAACCTACTTGTAATCATTGTGGCAAGTTAGGGCACACAGCAAACAAGTGTTGGAGTAATGGAAAATCAAAGTTTAATGGTAAATGCTACAGATGCAACAAGCATGGACATAGGGCAAGTGAATGCACTGAGAATCATAAGTTTGAAGGAAAATGTTTCAATTGTAACAAAAAAGGTTACAAATCCTCTGAGTGTAGAACTAAGAAATGGAACCCTGTTGAACAACTAGCAAAAGCAATTTTTGGTTGGGATTACAACACATGGAGTAGATGTTGTCACTGTGGTGAATATGGGTATATTTGTGCAAATTGTGTAAAGACTCACCTCAGAAAAAGGAATCCTACTAAGAGATGTTATGTATGTAAACAACTCGGTCATCTAAGAAAGAATTGTATGAAAAGAGAGAAAGTGGATACTGGTTTTGAGAAAGGCATGCAAAAGTTTAAGAAATTAGAACTCAAATGAGTCAGCAGTGGGTAAGGAAATCTCTTGAGAGTTCAGACCAAAACAATGATGAATCAACTGGCACCCAAAGCAGTGAATTGGGTGGATCTACCATCTCCAAATAAACATACAAGGAGACTACTGGAACTGTGCATGCAAACCATCCTAAATTAGTTCCAGACATGATAGTAAGTCCAAATCAGCATATTGATGCACTAGGACACATTATAGTTTTAACCGAGTCAAGATCTCAGTAACACCCGAGTTACATAGGCTTGACCGAGTTAAGTCAGGTTGTACGGTTTTGAGGATGCAGAAGTTAGTGTTCATTGAGCTTCATTTCGAGCTATGCCAACTACCATGTATGGAGAATTTAATGAAAAATCAATGCTAAAATCTCTTATAAAAGATGAATTGAAAGTATTATTATTTACAAAGCTTTCAGTTTGCAGAGTGATTCAGTGCCTTAAGCGATTCAGAGAAAATTTGTATTCAAAATTTTTAAGTTGTGAAGTTTTATTGAAGCTTCAAGCATAATGGCATCTACATCTAGTAGCAAGGTTAAGAAAGGATCTAAGATATTGGTCAGGAATGTAATCTGCGAACCTCCTAAGTTTAAACTCCATCCAGTGGTTGCAGAGGAGATAGACTCGATGGGAGCTCATTCCCTAATTCCTCCAAGGGTATTTATAATCAATGACATCTAAGCCTTCTATCATTGTACAATTCAATATCTTGGAACATTGGAAATGAAGAATGCTTATGATAAACTCTGTGAAGTTGAAAACCTAAAGCCAGAGCATAAACACCTAGAATTCAAGGGTTTGACTCACATCATGCATATGCCACAGAATTTCTAGGTTAAGTGGATTAGGTTCATTCTAAGTTGTGTTCACGACATGCATCTATGGCTAGAGAAACCAGTGAAGATTACTAAGATAATGATACACCATGTTATAGGGTATCCTATGCTGGACAAGTCTAAAGCTACCAAAACCCTACCTAGGGATGACCTAGCTGAGAAGACTCTTTCCAAGTGGGATGGAAGATGTATGAGACTAAATGGAGTAACAGACATGGAATTGAAGTTTGGGATTCATTTTATTACTCACAAAATCTACATTTCTAGGAGACCTAACAGCGTACCATATGAGGTTGTAGACTTGGAATACAAGGTGGTCAAGAACAACCTCTCATTCGACCTTGTTAGGTTTTAGCTCCTCCAATTGAGAAAGAACATGGAAAGCATTCAGACATCAAAGACCAATCCATGTATGTTTGGTTTACTTTTGGTCTGCATATTCTTTTACATTTAAAAAATTTTCCCTTCCAAAGGCACAGTTGTTTGGAAGAAGGATAGACCCATAATATATCAGATAAATGAGTTCATAGAAGAATTAGGAGACAATTTTGAGAGCATCATGGATGCATATTTCTAGGAATTTAGAAAAAATATGCAGAATAGGTATATAATTCCTAAAAAATTAGTTGAAGACCACAAGGATGATGTTTGTTTCCTAGTTGAATGTGATAAAGTATATAATTAGGCAGTTTGACCTAGGGTTGCATGGGTGAAACCCCTTGCATATGAGGTTAACATAGATGAGACCAAAAATATAATTGAATCTCTTGTGAATGAGATTTTTTACCCCAAAGCACCATACTTTGGTACATATGAAGAATCCAAGAGTAGAATTTCAATAGAGATTGAGATTCCTAAGATTTTGAAAAGAGGAAAGAAGAGGTTAGAACAGTTTGGAAAGAAGTATGGAAATACTTCAGACTCTCCTCTTTCTATCTCAGTAAGAAAAGGGGATGAAATAAAGATAGAAGATGATGTATCTAAAAAGGAAGAGGAAGAGGTAGAATCAGAGCCTCCCGAGAAGGAAAAGAAGCTAGCTCTCAAGAAAACACCTAAGGCTCCTACCCCTGTCCTCACTACCAGCAAACCAAGAAGATCAAGAAGGAAACTCATATTACCTAAAGAAGATGGAGAAGATGAAATCACAATCAAGAAGCCCCCACCTACCTTTGAGAATAAAATTGAACCCTTAAGATAAGGTAGTGGTATGAGTTCTCTAAAATCTCTCAATTATGCTTCCAAAATGAAGGATGAACAGAAGAAAATTGAGGAAGTTGTTGTAGAGAAGATGAATAGATGAAATTATGATCCATCTAAATTCAAGAGACACATGCCTGAAGACCTATTCAAGGAAATATCTATTCCCTAGAGCAATGCAGACCGAACAGAAAAAGATATTAGAGAACAGAAATTGAGGCAAGTCATACCTACTATGACAAACAAAGAGGTAAAAGAGGCCATGACCAAGTATGAAAGAAATCACACTCCAAGGTTCAGGACCTTTTAGGTATTGAATAATAATATATAGGATGTGGTGCAGGCAGCTACAAACATATGGAAGATAGTGTTAGAAATCAAAGAAGAAGACAAGACTGAAGTACTGAGTACAAAACACAAGGAAAAGACTGATGATGCAGATTTACCTGAGCTAGAATCTATTGAAGCATGCAATGTAGAATAGCTAGTAGTAGAGGTAATGGAATCTCTACCAAAATCACCTATACATATCATCATATCCTCAAGCAAAGAAAATTCTACTGAACCTACATCTAGACTAGTAGGGACCGAGCACCAGGCTCCACCTACTACTAGGCCAAGCCTGACTGAGTCACAGAAGGTAACTGTGAATATTCCTTTAGTGAGCATAGATGCTACATTTTATTCATACCCTATAGTTGGTACAAAAAATTACATATTCCAATTGAATACTGAGGAGAAAACTGAGGAAGGAAAAGATATGGATGACAGTGGAAAAGGTAAGGAAATTGTTCCTTCACCCAATCCTAAGGATAGTGGAAAAGGAAATGAAATAATCACTGATGATATTGATCTTGAGCAAGACATTGTGATTCCAAATTGGGATCTATCCAATCTGAAAGTAGAGAAAATGGACACACTAGGAGAGCTATGGAAGAAAAGAGCTACACAACAGAAGCTCTGAGTAGAAAAGAAGAGAAATAGAGTGTTGGTAGACACAAAAGGTATATTCCTAGATGCACTAGAAGTAGAAGTAAATGAGATTGATTCCATTATGGACCAACTTTTAGACATAGTCAAGAAATTCAATAAAGATTTAAATGGTCAAGACAAACTACTGCAGAAGGCAGAAAGAAAGTTTGAGAACAAATTTCTAGAGAATGTTGCAAGCAAGATTGCAATTGATCAAGTTAAGCTAAATTCTCTTATTAGCTCTCTAGAAACTACAGTAAATAATGTTGCTTCATTATTTGTAAAGTTGATTGATACTTCAAACTTCATAATGGAAATAAAGACAAAGCTAAATAAGGTATATACAGATCTGAAGGAAAGTGCAAATTAGTTGGCACTTAACCCAAGTTCAAATTCAGCACATTTTGTGAAAATCAAGTATCTAACAGACATATAGGCCGAATTACTAAGGGAAGAAGAAAGGACAAGAGAATCTCGCATAGCTATGCAGAGCCAACTCCTTCCACACATGGATGTAATGTAGAATCATATAGCTCATGCCAAGACTCTTATTCATGACAACAAATTTTTAGTTGCAGAGCTTATGATGGAGCTATCAGCAGAGATATTGATAGAGTTACACATCTTGAAGGTGTTGTAGGATAATTGGGACAATACTTTGTCTGAGATTTTAAAGGTAAATAGTGATTTCCTATCCTATTTTGGTATTTCCATATAGATACATTTTTGGCATTTGTGTCAAAAACAAGGGGGAAATGTGTGTGTGTGTGTGTGTGTGTGTGTAAAGTGAAAGTCAGTGTATATACATATAAGGAAATACATGTACAGTAGAGAAGCAGAGAAGAGATATATATGAAAAGTTACAAAAACAATTTTGGAAAATCAAAAAAAAAAAATTCATTTGTAACTGAGTCACAAATCTATTGTCAAAACCTGAGCAAGTACTATTACCAAAATCTATTGGTAAGGGGGGTTTTTGACTCAGAAGTAGTTTTTTTTTAACACGATAAGTTTTTTTAGTCACTAATTCCAAAGGTGAATATTGATGACCTTATGGAAAGACATATTGTCAATTAGTGCAAAAAAACTTAGTCATCACAATGTTGACCGAGCCAGCAGTGCAACCCGAGCAGTTACATTATAACTTGAGCAGTGGCAGTGTCGACTGAGAAGATAGTGGTAATTAGTATTACCTGAGTGATCAGAGTAGCCCAAGTGTCAGAGATTAGTATGTTTCCTGAGTGACAGCATAATGCCCGAATGCCAGTGTATTGCCTGAGTGGATCACTAGACTTGAGTGACAGTTTTGGGCGGACTTAGCTTATATTGTTAGATATTAATTTATCTTATGGAATCCCACTTATAGTTGTATTTGGTTTGGATAAGCTATAAATATAAAGCATTTTTTTATCCAAAATACATGTGAATATATGTGTAAGGGCATGTATTCAAATATGAAGTGGCAGATTGTTTAAGAGGTTGTAGCAGTATAAGGAACAGCAGAGACTCATCCATCACAGTCAGGTGATTAGTTTATATCATTGGATCTTATTCAAAAATTCAAATTTGTATTGAAGATCATCTATTGGTTCATCCTAACAGGTGCATCAGCAAAATCCTTTAACCAGGTGGACCTAACAGTCCTTTACAAATCTCCTAACAGATTTTCATTACTTGATTGTATTGTACTAAATCCTTTCACAAGGTGGACCTAACAGTCCTTAGTGCTCCTAACAGGGCAGGCCATCGGAAGTGGTCAATTATAAGCTTTAACAGGATAAATTTATACTGCAGTAATAAATCTTGTGGGTACCATCCCCACCCCATTTTTACTTTCTATTTGGAAGGTTTCTGAGTAACCAAATATTGTGTCAAATATTGTGGATGTTTTATTGCTTTTCATTTCATGCATGCAATCAAATTAGATAATATAATATTGGATTAAAAGGATTGATTGTTATTGGTTCCTGATTCACCCCCCCCCCCCTCATTCACCCTGACTCAACATATTTCTAACATATTCAACTGGTCTATCCTTCTACTTGACAACATATTATTTTTACTACTTACCTCTAGTACTTCTACCAATTCCTCTATCCAAAATCTCTTCAATCTCATCCAACTTCTTCTTAGGGTACTATTTCTCCACATATGATCCATTTTCTTCACTATAATATACTTCATGATACTCATATAGATCTGCAACATTGAATATAGGCAATATGTCCATGTCATCTGGAAATTCAACTTCATATGCACTCCTTGAATCAAATTTCCTCAAGATCTTACATGGTCCAAAATTCCTCATATTAAGCTTACTGTATGTTCCAACTGGAAATCTCGCCTTCTTCAAATATACCTTCACCTCATTTCCAACTAAAAAACTCCTTATGTCTCATCTTCTTATCTTCTCTCTCCTTATACTTTTGATTCATATCCTCTAAATGTTTCCTTGCTTGATCATGTAATGACTTCTTGTAATCTGCAAACATATATGCTTTGTACTCCTTTTAGCTTCATGAATGATATCCATGAACTCTAATACTCCATTAGGATTCATCCCTATAACTACTTTAAATGGTGCCTTCCCTATACTCCTACTCACTGAATTGTTATATGCAAACTCTACTTGCGCTAGGACTAAATCCCTATTTCTTGTCTTCTCTCCAACCAAACATCTCAATAAGTTACCCAAAATTTAGTTTTCTACCTCTATTTATCCATCTATTTGTGGATTAAATGTATAACTAAACATCAACTTTATCTTCATCTTCTTTGAAAGTGTCCTCCAAAACTAACCAGCAAACTTAATGACTCTGTTTGAAACTATGCTTCTGGGCAACCAATGTAATCTTACAACTTCCTTGAAAAATAAATATGCTATATGAACTGCATATTTTGTCTTCTTACAAGGTATGAAATGTTCCATCTTTTATAATTTATCTACTATCACAAATATAGAATCATTTCCTCTCTATTATTTTGGAAACCCAAGTATGAAATCTATACTAATGTCTTCCCAAGGTCTAGATTGTACTAAAATGATGAACTATAACTGATTGAATGTTTGAAAATGATAAGTTGATGATCACTGAGATGCAGAAAGTAAATGCAAGACATTAAATCAGTTAATGTATTGTATTGTCATTGATTTCAACTCAATATGTTATGATTTCTCATACACATTGTCACAACACTTGAAGATCTAAAGAGACAAATTTGTTGTCGTCGATAAAGGTATACATCGAGTGACGGGATTACCCAAGAACAGTGAACCCCAAGTAGTTCACAGTGTTTCCCAATGGACAGTCAACATCAATGGATAGTGTTACCTGAGAGAAATAGTGGTACCCAAGGATAGTGTTACCCAAGATCAGTAGTACCCGAGAAAGTGTTACCGAGCAAACTAAGAGTTGATGATCGAAATCAACTGGAGTTATAAAATGACAAAAATACTTTTCTAGCAGAGCTATATTTAGAGTTAACTGATTGATTATTTTATTTTAATCAACCATTAGAACTAAGGATAAGAAGAAGATTTAAAGCTAGTTTTATTCACAGTTGTCAAGGATAAATATACAGAATAAAAATAAAGAAAAGCTTTAAATATTAAAGCAATGCATGGTGGGATTTGTGGATCAAGAAGAAATCTACGTCAAGAACAAGAAATACAAGGAGATTGAGTGGCTAAATCATGTCTATATAAAGAGACAATTAATTCATTATGAAAAAGAGAGGAATGCTGAATATAATTATGGTGAAGATAGAATTCTTCATGCAGATATGATCATATAGACTGAAGAAATGAGTCAAAGGAATTTTACAGACACCGAGCAACATAAGAAAGAGAATTCACCGAGAAGAAAGAAGAAAGAAGGGGAGAAAAGGAATTGAAGAGAAAACTGATCATAGAGGTATTATGGACTAACAATAGATCTAAAAATCTGCAAGTTAAAGTTGTATTATTGAACAGATCATTTACTGTTTCACTTTAACCATTGATTCAAAAAATCTCTTAACCGAGTGGGATTTAACCATCCTTATTGTATTGAGATACTCAAGAGTATCAAAAGGTTTTCTTGTTGATATCATAGTGAATTATAGGTCAAAATACAAACTATTAGTTTTTAATCCTCTAACAAGGTCACACATAACAGTGTGTTTGTAACCTTTAACAAGGTTGGCTCTTCACCGAGCTCACTTCAGAAGAGTGAAAATTTTGGGGTACCAGTCCCAAGTGGTTTTTCCCTTAACAAGGTTTCCACATTAAAAATCCATGTGTCAAATGTGTATTTCTTTCATTTTATCGAAAGTTAACTGTACATATTACTAAAACTGGATTGGTCGGTAAACACTAAGTTTAATTGTTGTTATTCGGTACAGTCTAGAAAAAGATAAATAGTATATCTAACCGAGAAGTATATATTTGATAAGATTATTTAAAGGCATACATCTTGAAGGACTGAAAGATAACTAGATGATATTATATTTTTCATATAAGTTTTGGTTGGATTATTGGAATTATTTTTAAGGCCACTAATTCACCCCACCCCCTCAGTTATTCTAACAATTGGTATCAGAGCTTTGGTGCTTGGAAGAGAGTTTAGAGACTCAAGCTAAAGATCACAAGATGAGTAAAAGGGATATACCTAAGTTAAACAAGGACAAATTTGCATCATGGAAAAGAAGGATAAGACTCCATCTATCAGGTATTGGAAATGATGTAACACAATACTTGGATATTGAATATGTTGCACCTACTTGACCTTTGACTATTGATCAATTGAGAGATAAAAATGAACATAATTCTATGATGATAGAACTTTCTTATTCACTATCTGATGCTGAATTTGAAGATGTAAAATCATGCACAACTGAAAAGCAAATGTGGGACAAACTCAAGCTAGTACATGGAGGAGACACCAATGTGTTGAGAGCTAAAGCTAAAAGCCTAAGAGGAAAGTTTGATGACCTAAGAATGAAAGAAGGAGAGAAAATCATTTAGTACATAGAAAAATCAAAGAAGTTGTAATGCTATTTGTGGAGTAGGAGGAGTACTTGAGGAAGAAATAGTGGTAAGTAAAATTCTGAGAACCTTACTACCTATTTATGCTATTAGAGTATCTACAATTCAAGAAATGAGAGCAGTAGCAAATAACAATGTTACTCTTGATAGTTTAATTGGTAGACTTATTCCATTTGAGATGAACAACTATTACAATAGTGTCTTACCAACTATTGAGTTTGCATTCAAATCTTCTCTGAAAATAAGCAAATCTAGTCACAAACATACTATGACAAATTACAGTGAAAGTGATAGTGATGAACAAGAACTTGATGAAATTGAAGCATTAATGGCTAGAAGATTGCAAAGAGGTAAAGGAAGTTATAAAGGTAAATTACCATTGGTATGTTTTGATTGCAAATAAATTGGACACTTTGCTGCTAGATGCCCTAACAAGAGAAAAGATGAAAGAAACAATGATAGATCTTATGAAAAGAAGTTTGACAAAAGTGATGACCGAGACTACAGAAGAAACCAACACTCTAATAGAAGAGATAGCCGAGACTATAAGGACAAATGCAAGAAGGCTTGTTACCTAGTTGAGAACAAAGCTAAAAATACTGACACTGAGTCTGATGAAGATGTTGAGGTAGTATTTGTTGTTATGAAATATGATTCAGGCGAAGAAGAAAGGTATGTTGAAACTGCACTCATATCTAAAGTTACCAAAAATGATGTCTATATTATTGATAGTGGTTGTACTCATCACATAACTAGAGATAAGGAAAATTTTGAAACTTTTGAATATTATAATGGTGGATCAGTTAGGATGAGTAATGATTCACCTTCCCCATTTGAAGGAAAAGGAACCATCGTGTTGAATAATCTGATCATATGTGAAAATGTATATTGGGCGAAAGGACTTAACTATAATCTATTGAGTATTTCATAGTTGAATAACATAGGACACCGAGTTATATTTGAGAACAAAAAGGAAAAGTGTGATAGCTAAATGTGGGCCTCTGATTTAGCCATACACTTCAAAATGGTCCTTTTTCTTTAGCTGTATATAGGAATGAATATCGATTCATTCACCATGCATGTCTGGAAGAGTCAACCTGTTGCCTTCTAGAAGGCAGGAGTATGAGTTTTCTCTCAGGTCATTGCAAAATCAGTGACTACACCGAAGACCTAAATGAAGGATTTAAAAACTATTGCTAAATGATCTAAGATAGTTATGCAGATGCAATTAATCAAAAGCTAATTAAGATCTAGTTTTAGAGCACCAATTAAAGTGTGTAAGATTGATTTTAAAACACCAATTGAAATATGCTCTAAGATTAGGTTTGCATGATTAACATAAAAGTAAACAATAATTAAAGCTATGCTAAGAATGCAAGATAGTTAAGATGAAAATGCAGCATAATAACTTTAATTAAAAGATTAGGATCCTTTGTGAGGGAAAAGAGTTTCTCTTTTATATAAATCTCTCTCGAATCGATGGTCGAAATCAAACAAAAAGAGTGGCTCAGATTCGATTGAAGAAACACAATCCATGTACAAGTGATTCAATTGGTCGAGAGAGTCAGTTGACTGAACTGACTGATCAATTATTTTAGAAACTTCCAAAATCAGTTCACAGTTAACTGAAATGTTTCTAAAATGATAAACAGTAGAGAATCAGTTAACTGAGTGGAA